>JAJIBD010005883.1:0-23517 GCA_021461705.1 Cryptotis parvus | reverse complement strand
GTTTGAGACAAGATCTGCCTGGAAATTCCTTTTTAGGGTAGAGAAGGGGTTTCTGAGATGGCATGTCTCTGTGCCAAAGACTAATACTAATGCCAGTTAAATATTTCTCCAAGCCTTCACAAGAGTCTCGCCTACTTCACGGTAGTTTTGTATTTTAGTTGCCTTTGAGTTATCGGGGGAGCCATGCTTGTTTGCTTGGAGGCAAACAACATTTCTCTCTGGTCTAATTACTTAGAGATCCAAAGTGGCCAGACAAATATGCTGGTAAGATCTTAGCTAGGCCCACGATGATTGTGGTATCATGAGAGAATATTTATACCAGCCAGTACAGAATACATGGTCAGATAAACTGCCATATATAGACTACCCCCTATCTATGAAGTGACGTGCAGGAGGAAATCCAAAGCAGATGCAGAGGCTCTTAGAGGAGTCCTGCAACAACTCCCTCTGATTAGTTTACTATAAAAAAATTGAAAATACAAAATATTTAGTAGCATATAGAAAAATAAGATAAGAAAAAACTATTCCAATTACAAATTGATAATATATATTACTTTAGGGTCCTAACTTGTTTTTTGGACCCAAAGCAAAGGTTAGTGACAAAGTGTTTTTAGCTTTCTGATTATAATGGACAATAATTTGCACTGTCCATAATTTGTGATAGTCAATTTCCATATTTTATGTAGACTGGTTCCCACTCGAGCAAATTGATGATGAGCGGGAAGACAGTGATACAGTGATACAGGTGTTTGGAACAATGTCTGTGGTGCTACTTCTGGAACAGAAATAGCAGCGATTATGAGTATGAGTCTCTGGAGAGCAGCCATCAGGAATTCGTTGAATTGTCAGGAATACTGGATCGGGTCTCAGGAACACTGGAACAAATATCTCGAACTCTGGAACAGGAGTCTTGAGCACTGGAACAGGTTTCTGGGACATTGGTGTAGGCGTCTTGCAGGGCTTCTTCAACAAGGCAACACTGGCACCGGTAACTGTACCTGTAGCTTAATTTTAGGCGAGACAAAAACACTTTTTGAGATTAATCACAAATAGAGATTTTTAAGGCTTGGCAGGGATCCAAGTCTGGGATGGAGAGAAGAACATAAAGAAGCTCCAACATGGGTGGAGCAGGGAAATAAGTATGAGAACTGATGATTTCAAAATTGATGAGTCTAGTGGATCAGCAGTGGAGCTGATGAATTTAATAGAGGGTTTGTAGTGGTCAGAAATTGAGAAGGTAGTTGTTAAGACATAACATAGACACAACATTAATCACAAACATAATGGTGGCCACAAAAACACACACACGCACACACACATTTAATAGATCAATATATTACAGCTGTATATATGACCCATCTAGGGTGATAAATGGTAACAAATCAAGCGCTTCATGAATATAAAGCCGGAAAATGATGGTGAGGGAAGTGTCTTTTCCTGTGAATAGAACATTGGGAAATTTAGGTTTTCAAATTATTAAATTTTTAGTGAGCACTGTTTTTAGGAGTCTCGGAGTACTGAGCACTGTAGCACAAGTTTACTGCATTCCAATATCTTATGTGTGAACAGAATCATTAGAAAAACAATTTTTTCATTGATTTAGCAAACTTTTTTGTAATGAACACTGTGATCAGAGTCCAAAGCCTCAAGCATCACAGAAGGAACCTGCAGCATCCAAGTACTTTTTCTGCAGATCCCTGTGAGCAAAAACATTAAAAAAGGAAACTCTAACATTGATCCTTGAAACATTTTTACATTGAGAACTATGCTCGGAGTCCACCCATTTTTTCCACCCCTTTTTTTTCATAAGAAAGAAAACATTTAGGCTGTAATGCAAGATATTAGACATGAACCATGATCAACACACTGCAACAAAAGATCATTATTAAAATCAACCATACAGGAGGTTTAAACAGCAACTTGAAATTTAAAATTTAAGACTTTATATTGAAAGAACTAATTGCTTTCTGATTCTTGGAGAATTCTAGTCTTACAAGTCGCAGAGGAAACCAGAGTTTCTTGGCAGGGTTATCATCTGTAGAAATGAAAGCATAACCTCTTCCCCGAATGAGGAGGTGACCTGCAATCCATTTATCATCAATTTTCACCGAGATGGGTGAATTGACTGTTTTTTGAGTTTGCATATCTTCTTGAAAGTGACGTTCAGCCACGGTATAGGGATCTCCTTGAGGTATATTTAAGAAATTTAAGGTGAATAACATTAAAGATAAAGAATTCATTGGAGGCATACTTGTTTTTCGTTGCTTCAATCACTGAGTTTTAAGCATTCTGTGAGCACGTTCAACAATTCCTTGTCCTTGTGGATTATATGGAATTCCTGTAATATGTTTGATCTGCCATTCCTCGCAAAAGGATTTGAAGGTTTTGCTGTTGTAAGCAGGACAGTTACCTGTTTTTATTGTATGGGGAATACCCGTGATAGAGAAGCACTGGAGTAAAAATGAACAAACAGATTTAGCTCTTTCAGACGTCATAGGAACAGCCCATATGAACCGAGAATATGTATCAGTGACCACATGAAGGAAAGTTTTTGTTGGGAAATAAGTTAGTATGAGTTATATCCATCTGTCACAATTGGTTTGTCTGTAAACCTCGAGGGTTTGCTCCTGCCACATGAGATATACAATGTAAAGGAGCACAGACAGGACAGTTGTGGACAATTTGTCTAGCTTGTCTCGTTGGGATGCCATGGTGTACATGAAGGTGGCGGGCATTCCTATGTAGAGTCTGGTGCTCTTCCTCAACTGATTTAAATACTGGTGCTGCCAAGAGATCGGCTGCTTCATTTCTCAAACCATAAGCCCAGGAAGTCGGCTGTGAGAACGGATGTGGGAGATGTATATAGGGAATGCTCTTTTTTTGGGAGGAGATCTTGTAGTTTATGGAGTAGCTCCTGAATTATAGGATTATGGGCATTTAAAGAAGCAGTGGCAATTTCAGGGAAATAAACCAACTACATATGCAGAATCACTCACCACATTACATGGGCCAGATACATGGGATAGTAAATGTATCACGGTAGCGAGTTCCACTTGTTAGGCAGATTTATAATTTGTATGCACAGTAGTGGTCATTGAAGAACTTTTAATTCCACCCCTCCTGATGAAGAACCATCAATATAATACACTGGAGCGTCAGGAATGGAAGAGGAGCCGACAATGGTGGAAATTACAAAAGGTCTACTTTTCAGAAATTCCCAGGTTTTTCCAGCTGGGTAATGATAATATATTTCTCCTGAAAAATCTGCTAAAGCTCTCTGAAGGATTTTACTGAGTTTTAAAACAGCTTCAATTTCTTTTTTAGGGTCAGGTAGTACAATTACATGGGGATCATGTCCAAGTAATACTTGATTTCTTGATCTTCCCTTAATTATAAGGTTGGCTATCATCTCAAAGTAAAGGTGTAGCAGTACGATTCTGCTTGTTATGTAAGTAAACCCATTCTAACGGTCCAGATAATTGGGCTATAGCAGTGGTTGGAAACTCGGGAGTGTTGAAGACTAATAACCATACCTGTTCTCCAGGATAAAATCTGGAGAGGTGGGGCCGGGCGCTAGCCCAGCTGGTAGGGCGTTTGCCTTGCGTGACCGGTTCATGCCGGCCCGGGTTCGATCCCCATCATCCCATATGGTCCCCCAAGCACCGCCAGGAGTAATTCCTGAGTGCAGAGGCAGGATTAGCCCCAGAGCATGGCCGGGTGTGACCCAAAAACCAAATAAAAAAAATCTGGAGAGGTAAGATTTTTGAAGCCGATCAATGAAAAAGTCTAATTTCTTCTGAGCTTTAGGAGTTAGTTTCCTTTGGCTATTTAAAGCAGGATCACCTTCAAGGCTGTTGAACAAGTTACTGAGCTCACAGTTAGGAATCCCAAAGGGAGGCGCACCCAGTTGATATCTCCCAACAGTTTTTGAAAATCATTCAAGGTTTTGAGTCTTTTTTGACTAATGGAAAATTTTTTGAGGACAGAACCAGGTTGCAGGGCTCCCATGGGGACCATAATAGAATTTACATTCCTTAAGCCAACCAGCAAACGCCTTTTTCCTGAATTTTTCTGTATCACCAAAACAGGAGAATTCCATTCTGAAAACGTTTCTTCAATATGTCCTAAATTCAGCTGTTCTTCCACTAGATTTGTTAGCGCTTTAACTTTTTGATATTGAGGGGTCACTGTGGGGTTCATATAGGTTTGTCAGACTTCCACTGAATACGTATAGGTGGTGGGCTCTTAACCACAGCTTCCCCAATTAGACCGCATGCTGAGCCACATAGCATACCTAAATAAAATAATAAAGATAGAAATTGTTTCAACTATCTTTTGAGACCATGATGACTGAAAATGGAAGTTAACCATACAAAGAAACAGGGAGTCAAACCAAAAACCTAGAAACTGAACAGCTCACTGCTGTAAAACAAATGAATCATAGCAGAAATCAAACAGGAAATCCAAAGATTCCTGGGAAAATGCAAATGAAGACACCAACTATCAGAACTTGTGGGACACAGTAAAAGCAGTATTAAGAGGAATGTTTATAGCTCTGCAAGCATGAAAAGGGGAAGGGCACACATAAATAACCTGACTACATATCACAAAACATTAGAGAAAGACCAAGAAAAGGAGCCCAACCCAGACAGAAAGAAGGAAACAATAAAATCAGTTTATGATCCGGAAACTCAAAAAAAGTCCAAAAGTGTAATGAAACTAAGAACTGGTTCTTTGAAAAAATAAACAAGATCAACTAACCACTGGCAAGACTTGTAAGGACAGAGGGAGAGAACCCAAATAAAAAAGAATTAGAAATGATAATGGGGTCATCAAAATAGAAACCAGAGAAATCAAAAAATATCATCAGAGATTACTTTTGAGTGTCTGTATTCCATAAAACATGAGAACCTAGAAGAAATGGATGAATTCTTGAAGTCCTAACACTCCAACGGCTAAAACAATAACTGCATTACCTGGATAAGCCTATCACCATCAAGGAAACTGAAACAGTAATTAAAATTCTGCCCAACACAAAAACCCAGATCCAGATGGATTCACTAGTGAACTCTACCAAACCATTGAGGCCCTACTGCCAGTCCTTTTCAAGCTCTTCCAGGAAATAGAAGAAACAGAAACACTCTCAAACAGCTTCTATGAGGCACATATCACCTTGATAACCAAAGTTGTGGGGAGACAACAAAATGAAACAAAACTACAAACCAATCTCTCTGATCAACACAGATGCTAAGATCTAATAAATACTAACAGTGTCCAAAGCCTCAACAAAAAAGATGAAGTGACCTGCAGGGAGGCAATCCAGGGCAGATGCAGAGGCCTAGGCTTTTAGGTGTCCTGCAACAGGTTTTAAGTTAACATTCCATGGAGTTTTATTCTTGTTGGATGACTGATCTTGCTAATCTGGGAGCTTTGTTGTTTTGCCCACTCCAGCTTAATCTATTTAAACTAAGGTTCATTCTAATGAGACCTCTCTTCTATGTAAACACTGCTAGAGGGTGTGGCAGTTACAGAAGTCACCTTGATTGAATTACTTCTGACTTATACATCTACTAAGACTTCTATGTTTTCTAGATTGGGCACAGCTCCTCTTTATACCCACTGCACCCAGCTTGGGACAGTTAGAATTTACAAGGAGACTACCACCCTGGCTACATTGAGACTATAGGAAGACTATAGGAAGTATCATTTTTAGTTTGCTTTAAGCAGGCGAGTGTGACCCTTTCAGTACATGAGAATAAGATACTCAGAATCACCCTGGTGCACATAATAATAAGAAGGACCTTGTGGGTACCATCTAGATTGCATGAAGCTCATGAAATTAAGATGTATTACTTTATATCAGCCCTCTCTATCTCCAATGTTTTACATAAGAGATAATCTCGGGATTAGTCCTTGGCATAACCTTTGTTTATACCTGCAATAGGGTGTGGCACTGCTCTTCTACACTTTGTTTAGGGTTCTTTGTTGACACAACCCTCCCTGGATTACTTTGGTGTATATAAGGGGACTGACTTGAGGCCCCCTTAGGGTTTTGACTCCTAAGATTTCAGCTTTTGGTTCCTGTGATATTTGGCTCCTAGGCCTTTTGCTTTTGGCTTTTGGCTTTTTGGAATTTTGTTCTTTGGCCTTTTCCTCCTTCTTCTGAGTAGGACTCATCTCAGGTGAGATCATCCTCTCTCTTTGGTGGGAGACTTAGGCTTTTTTTTTGTATGGTCTAAGTTCGGACAAGAGTTAGAGTTTGTTCATTATATTGGAATGCTCTGGAAGAGCTTTTTGTACTATTAAAAGCCTTTTTTGGAACTGCACCGGACTCGTGCATTTTCATCTGTTCCCCCAGCGTCCTTGGAGGTAGAAGAGAACTTCTGTCCTGACACCTTTGGGGACCCCGGCCGCATCCCCGACACATTTTAATATTTACTATGACAGTAGAATCATGGGTTGTGTTGAATAAAATGATGTAGCTCATGGATCTGGCTTTTGTGATATATCACTTTACCTAACGTAGCAATTTCTAAGAACCTATAAATAATTAAATGAAGACTCATTGTCTATGTGTGTATACAGACACACACACAAATATATTTATATATATATATATATATATACACACACATATATATACACTTTATCTCAATTCTTTTATTTTTAAACTTGGAAGATATTAGAATGTATTTTTATGTGACTTCTAAAATCATACAAGACTTTCAATTTTGATAGATTCTGTGGTGCCTTTCATTGAATTAAAAGTTCGGTTGTATTTTTCATTGGACTTGGTTCATATTGCCATTACTTATTCTTATGTGTGATACTAGAGTTAATGAAGTTGCAAATCAAACTTCTTTGGAAAAATATAAATGGTCTCATTTAATTTAATTTTATGTTAATGTGCATTATTTATAAAGGATTTACTTTGAGGAATTCAATTTGCAGCATGAATAGTTCAATTTCCAGGTGTAGTATAATTTGAGACATAGTTTAATTACAGTTAAGAAGTGTCATGGAATCAGTGAAGCATTTGAAGTACAAGACTCCAAAAAATATCTTGTAAAAAACATACAGATTTCCTCAATGAAAATCCACAAAAATTGTATTGAAGAAATGGCAAGTAAAGGTGGCTTTACAGTACATTGGAATTCAGACTTGAATAAAAGTATTTTTTGGTACTACCTGATTACCACAATGGAAATAAGTTACCAAGAATTTAAATGTTCTAGAAAAGTATTTTTAATATATCTTAATTATTTAATGTGATATTCACTTATAAATTATATAGTGTCCAGCATATATAAAGTAGTCACAAGATGAACAAATAAATCTGAGATTCCCATCAAAAATGGGGGAGAGAAAAATGAATAGATAGTTCTCTGAGGAAAACGGAAAGATGGTCAACAGGCAGATGAAAAATTACTCATCATCACTTCTTATTATGGAAATCCAAATCAAGATGACAAGATATAGTATACCAGTGAGATTGATACATATAAAAATACTGGAAAAATGTTCATTTTGCAGGAATATTGTGAAAATGGAGCCCTTATCCGCTGCTGCTGGGAATGTTTTTTGTTCCAGCCCCTATGGAGAAACTTTATAGAGGTTTCTCAGTAAACTCAGAACTGATCATTATTCATTGCAGCACTCAGTACATTAGTTAAGATTGGGAATCAATCTGGATATTCAAAGATAAGTCTATCATGAGGATGTGTTACACATCCTCATAATTGAATTACACAGCTGTAAGGAAAGATGAAATCATGTAATTCGTGGCAGCTTGCATGTAACTGGAAGACATCATTTTAAATGAAATAAGCCAGAAGAAGGATAAACTCAGGATATTTATCACTTATGTGTGAAATGTAGATAAACTAGTGAGAGAAGGCAGTATTTAAAATAGAAAGCCTTTTTAAAAGACAAATGCCCTGATCAACCTTGGACCCAGAATATAGAGATGGGAAAGGGAAGAGTGGAAGGAAGGTTTGGTGGCGGGGAGATACAGATGAGAAGTAACAGGAACCAGGTCAGGGGAGTTATGTACAAAGATGAAATTAAGACATGTTACAGCCAAATATCCAATCTACAGAACAACAACACTGAAAACGAGATACCCAAACTGTAACAGCCAAAGGGTACAAAAGTTCCTGTAAAGAGGACGTGTTGTGGGGAGGAGGCTATGGGTGAGAATCAGAACACTAATGGAGGAAAATTGACACTAGAGGTGGGATCAGTTCTTCAGTATTGTATATTTAAAACTCAACTCCCAATAACTTGGTAGACCACAGTTCTTTAATAAAAATGCATTGTTTGGAAAAGGCAAATTAAAGAGGATGCTACAACTATATGTCCTATGATTTAAATAATATTGTGTATTATTCTTTACTTAGACCTAACAATACATTTATGCTTCCAGATGGCAGTTGTTATAAGGCAATTTGACAAAAATATACCTAATTAATATTCATTCAATGTGCACAGAGTCAAAAGAGTTCATTTTTTTTGCCTTCCCTTTAATTTGACTTTCAGATTATCCCATTCACACTTTGTGCTAATTCATTTTTCCTGGCACGTACACTTTTCTGTCAGATTTTTTTTTTATTCAGACATTTACTTATACCAGTTCCTGGCTTTTAGTAAAGTCCAGAAATGCATCAATCAGGGAAAATCACCAAATGCGTCCCTATGTGCCAAGTTGGTAGCTGATTGCAGTTATTTCAGTCAGGAGTCTGAGAGGATTTGAGGCTTTTAATCCAACATGATGGCTACTTGTCTGCACAATATTGAGATTATTTAATTCTAGCTATTTTGTATTGTACTGGGAGAAAATCTGTGTCTTTGAAAAGTTTATATGTTCTACACTCACAAGGTTGCTATTGGTGCAAGTATTTTTCACACATAATCTATAAAATCATTTGATCCGCTAAGTTTTACTAATTACTAATGAATTTAAATGCACCAACTTACAGTACCATAGGAAAAACAATTCTGAAGGAAGTTGAGTGTTCTGGCTAATGTGTCAAGGATTAATACTAAAAACATGACTAACTATATCTGAATAATTGAGTCACATGACAGGGATGCTACTTGAACCATTTAGCATTTTTTTAAACAAAGACAAAAAAGACAAAAGATGCCCTAGAAAAAGGAAGTAAAATTGCAGAATTTCAGGATATAAGAAGTAAAAAATTCAGTTCCTTATTTTATAATGACCAACTTATAATTACCAGAATGTCTCCACTTAATCATAAGAACAGGGTGTATCTTTTAGTAGATATAGTCTGGGGATGAGCAGAAACCCTTTTCTTAGTGGTACAGATGCTCTCTGTGACAGATCTCAGCAATATAACCAAAAATTCTTAAAGCCCATTGGAAAACTATTTTAAAGCTGCAGGATTATCCTCAAACCCATCAACTCACAAGTTTAAACTAATTCTGATTTGTATCGTTCAAGTATCGGTTATTTTATGAATAACTTTGGCCTATAATATTATATAGGTTTTAGTTGTAGAGCATTATAGTTTACCTCATTGGGACCTTCCTTTAGGGGTGTAAGTAATTAGAGTCAATCTACTGAGATTTATAGTTAGGAAGCATGGCCAGAAACCCAGGAGCAATAACCCAGAGTTAATTAACTCACAAATGCATGGCCCCAACTATTCTGTTCTTACACAAAATAAAATGCTTTAGCATAACAGTATGCAAAGTCTTATAGGGAAGAGAAAACAATCCCTCATTAGCAATACAAAAAAAAAATCCAGTGCTAGCAAGTAGAATTGCATCCAACACCTGTGGTTTCAATCTTTCCATTATTCTAAATGTTAATTTGCTGGGTTTGGAATAATTAATTAAAGTTGTTTTTCCTTTAGCAATTTCAAAAAGTCCGTATACTCACTTTAACAATTTCAAAAAGTCCCTATACTCTAGGGACAACTATGATCTAGGCATACTCCCTTTAAAGCATTTCACTCCCTCATTCAGTCAGTCATTCTGTATACCACCTGCAAGTGTTATCATTCTCTTTGTCCTTCTTCTAGCTTACTTCCTTATATTTGACAGTTCCATTCTTGTTGCAGCCAATTACAGGATTTTATATTTCCTTAGAGCAGCGTATTGTTGCATTGTGGATATAGACCACATTTTTATGATCCACTTATCTGTGGTTGGAAACTGAGGTTGATTCCAGATTTGAGCTATTATACTAAGTCCTGCAATGAATATGTGCATATATCTTTTTGAATGAATGTTTTTGTTTTGGGGGTTGATGCACAGAAATGGTATTGCTTAGTCATATAGAAGCTCAATTCTTAGTTTACTGAAATATCTTCATACTGTTTTTTAAAAAAGGTTGAACTAGACAACATTTAAACCAGCAGTAGTTGAGGGTTGCTCTTCACAATCCATAATACAGATTATTCTGAATATTTTTTATATGTGCTATTCTCACTAATGTGAGATTGTATCTCATTGACATTTTGACTTAAATTTCTCTAACACGTGATTCTGAGCACTTATTTAAAGTGCCTGCTGTAGATCTGTCTATCTTTCTCAGAAAAGTGTTTTCATTTCTCCTGATTTTTAATGGTTTTTGCTATGGACATTTTGTTGTTGATATTTATGAGTAGTTTATATTCTTCATATCAACCATTTGTCTGATGTGTTGAAAGGAAATATTTTCTATTCAGTTAGTTGTCCTGTAGATTTAACACACTCCTTTTGCCTTAAAGAAACTTTAATTTTATGTAGTCCCATCTTTGATTTTTTGAGTATATTGCCTTTGTCAGTAGCATTGCTTTATTGAAGATTCCTTAGGGGCATTCTGATTATTGTCCTCAAAATTTTATACAAATTCTGGTTGGATATCAATGTCTTTGATACATTTTGAATTGACTTCTGTGTAAGGTTTGAGATACTAATGCAGGTTTATATTCTTAACATGTGTTTATCCAGTTTTGCAGCATCTTTGGCTGAAGAGACTGTCTACATTCCATTTCATGAACTCAGCTCCATTATTAAAAATTATCTGTCTGTAAAGCTAAGGGATTGTCATTGGATATTCTTTTCTGATAACATTTGTCAGAGAGTATGTTCTTATTCTTCTTTGTAAGAAAGTTTTTTTTATTTTATTATACCACCATGAAATATATAGCTACAAAGATGTCCATGCTTGGGTTTTGGTCATAGAATGTTCCAGTACCTGTCCCACCACCAGTGCCCATTTCCCACCACCAATGTTCCCAATTCCCTCCCCCCCATCCCCTAGCCTGCCTCTAAGGCAGGTTCTTTATCTATTTTCTCTCTTTCTCTCTCCCTCTAAATCTCTTTCCCTTTTCCTGCTCTGACAGACAAATGATTACAATACAATTTTGAGGTTATAAGGTGTGATTATTTTGCCTGTATTCAATGCTCAATTGTAGGCTGGCATTATGACTTTAGACAACTATTAGCACACAGTTCCCTTCTCTGTCTTACCTAACCTCTGACTCCCACACATTTGTGGTAGATTCCACCTTTGACAAGCATCCTGATCCATGTTTTGCCTACCTTGGATAATAGTTTCCATAGATGATAGATGGACAGAGAGACAGAGAGATAGATAGATAGATAGATAGATAGATAGATAGATAGATAGATAGATAGATAGATAGATAGATGATAGATAGATAGATAGATAGATAGATAGATAGATAGATAGATAGATAGATAGATAGATAGATAGATAGATAGATAGATAGATAGATAGATAGATAGATAGATAGATAGATAGATAGATAGATAGATAGATAGATAGATAGATAGATAGATAGATGATAGATAGATAGATAGATAGATGAATAGATAGATGGATGGATGGATGGATGGATAGATGGATGGATGGATGGATGGATAGGTGGGTGGGTGGATGGATGGATGGATGGATGGATGATTGGATGGATGGATGATTGGATGGATGGATGGATGGATGATTGGATGGATGGATGGATGGATGGATGGATGGATGAATGGATACATAATGCAAATAAATGCAGTCTTTCTATATCTGTCTTTTTCCTTCTGGCTAATTTCACTCAACATGAGCCTCTCCATGTCCATCCATTTATATGCAAGTTTCATAACTTCATTTTTACCTAACAGCTGCATAGCATTCCATTTTGTAGATGTACCAATGTTTCTTTGTCCAGTCATTCATTTTCATAAACTTTAGTTATTTCCAGATTCTGGCTATTGTGAATAGTGCTGCTATAAAATAAAAGTGCAGATAGTTTTTGGCTGTGTGGTTTTGGCTCTCAGGGTATATTCTCAGGAGTGGTATGGCTGGGTCGAATGGGAGCTCAATTTCTAGTCTTTGGAGGAATGTCCATATCATTTTCCAAAAAGGATGTAAAAGTCAATATTCCCACCAACAATGGATAAGAGGCAGTTTCTCCCGCATCCACATCAGCATTTGTTGCTCGTGATCTTTTGGATAAGTGCCAGTCTCTGTGGTGTGAGTTGATATCTCATTCTTGCTTTGATTTGCATCTATCTGATGATTAGTGATGAGCATTTTCACAAATGCCTTTTGGCCATTCGAATCTTCCTTGTATGAGATACTGTTTATTTCTTCTCCCCGTTTTTGATGGGGTTGGCTCTTTTCTTCTTGTGAAGTTCTGCCAGTGCCTGATATATACTGGATATTAACCCCTTATCAGATGAGTATTGATGAATATTCATTCTCTTTCTGTGGACTGTCTTTTGCCTTGGTCACTGTTTCTTTTGAGGTGCAGAAGCTTTTTAGTTTCATGTAGTCCCATATGTTTATCTTTGTTTGCATTTGCTTTGTTAGTGATGTTTCATCTTTGAAGATGCCTTTAGCTTCAATGTCGTAGATGGTTATGGTTTTTCTATATTTTTTGACATACTTTATTGATTCAGGTCTGATATTGAGATCTTTAATCCATTTTGATGTTATTTTGTGCATGGTGTTAGACAAAGTTCCAAATTCATTTTTGACATGTAGCTGCCGAGTTTTCACAGCACCAATTGTTGAAGAGGCTTTCCTTGCTACGTTTTGTACTTTTTGCTCCTTGTCAAAGATTAAATGATCATATGTTTCAGGATGGGTTTCAGGATACTCAACCTCATTCCATAGGTCCACAGATATGTTTTATTCCAATACCATGCTCTTTTAATTACTACTTCCTAGTAATATAGTTTGAAGTTTGGAAAGGTGATTCCGCTAATCCTCTTTTCCCATGGATTTTTTTAGTTCTCCATGGGGGTTATTATTTCATAGAAATTTCAGGAGTGTTTGGTAAAATTCTTTGAGGAAAGTCATGGGTATTTGTTGGATGACAGGCTTAGCTAGCTTGGGAGCTTTGCTCACAGCTTAATCTATTTGCAAGTTATTAAGCTAAGGTTCATTCTAATTAGATCTATTTTCTATATAAACACTGAGGGTGTGGGAGTTACAGAAGTCACCTTTACTCTGAATGAGAAACTTCTAACTTATTATTATACATATGCTAAGACTTCTATGTTTTCTAGTTGGGCACAGCTCCTCTTTATACCCACTGCACCCAGTGTGGGACAGTTAGAATTAACCAGAAGACTACCACCCTGGCTACGTTAAGACTATCATTAAAGATTATAGGAATGATAATACTAGTTTTCCATCAAGCAGGAGAGCGAGCGTGAACCTTTTAGTATACAGAGAACAAGATACTCAGAATCACCCTGGTGCAGGTAATAAATAAGAAGGACCTAGTGCACGGCAGAGCCTGACAAGCTACCCGTGTAATATTTGATATGCCAGATACCAGTAATAATTATAGACCTCATTCCCATGACCTGATGGAATGGTTTGAGGCTCTTTATGTTCCTGGAGCAAGCAGGTGCCCTTGGGCTCTACTTGCATGAGACAGGTCATATGGAGATGTTACTGGTTCCTGCTCGAAGCAAATCGATGATGAACAAGAAGACAGTGATACAGTGATTTACCCAATACCTACCTATCAGATAAAGGGATAATAGAAAAGTATATATATATATATATATATATATATATATATATGGATATTAAATATATATATATATAAACTTGTAGAACTTTAGAAGAAAAATATCAAACAACATCATCAAACAAATGGGAACAGGAAAGGAACAGAAACCTCTTCCAAGAATAAATTAAAATTTCAAAAGGCATAGAAAATAATGCTCTAGATCACTAATAATCAGGCAGATGTAAATAAAAACAGTGCAATATCATCTCACACCACAGAGACTGACACACATTCAAAAGAAGTAGAGCAAACAGTGCTGGTTTTAACATTGGGAGAAAGGGACTCTCCTTCATTGTTGGTAGGAATGCCCACTGATTCAACCTATTTGGAAAACAATTTGGACATTCTTCAAAAAGCTATAAATTAATCCCCATTTGACCCAGCAATACCACTTTTAGAACTTACAAGTTTTACAAAGGTTTCACCTAATAACAGGCAGTTTTCTTTATAGCAAAAATGGTGGGGATGCACAAACAATGAAATACAAATTTTTCAAATTAAAGTATATAGCAGGGTTGACTGCAGAATTTTCAGGATTTCATAATGCATTACAAACATATATAGTTTTATTTGTTCTGTATTTAAGTATTGTAATCTGTGTGATACTGAATGCTGAAATAGACGGCATTCAAGATGTTCCATTAAATTGAATGTAGATGAAAAATAAAATACATTTTATTATTAAAATAATAATAATAAAAACTTAAATTTGAGCTCTGTTCTTTCTAAAGTCCAAACATTTCTGCCAATCATAGGTTGCACCTTACATAATTTTCTTATGCTTGTCTTTTATCTACAAGTTCAAGATGGGAGACTTCCACAACATTGGCAACTATTGCCTCATTTCCCTGTTGTCTGTCATCTACAAGCTGTTCACTCGAGTCATCCTGAACAGGACTGGCAGAACATTAGATGGAGGGCAACCATGTGAGCAAATTGGCTTCCAAAAAAGGATTCAGCACAATCGACCATATCCACACGGTAACCAAGGTCAATGAAGTTTGTAGGGAGTTCAGGATGCCACTCTGTCTCATGTTCATTGATTTAAAGAAAGCCTTTGATTCTGTGGAGACTGAAGCAGTCATCGAAGCCCTAGCCAAACAGGGCGTTCAAACCCAATACATCAAGATCCTTCGTGAGCTGTATTACGGATTCACCACCAGGATCTCACCATTCTACAAAAGAAGTGATCATAGATGTCAAAAGAGGGGACTGGCAGGGTGATACCATTTCACCAAAACTCTTCTGTGCCACCATTGAGAACATCATGCGACAATTAGAATGGGAAGGAATGGGAGTGAAGATAGATGGTCGGCAACTACACCACCTCTGCTTCACTGATAACATCGTTCTAATAACACCAAACATTAGCCAAGCGGCATAAATGCTGGCTGACTTTGACCGAGAATGTGGAAAGACACGTCTACAGCTGAATCTCAAAAAATTTTATGTTCATGAAAAATGAACTAGTTCCAGAGGCCCCATTCACTCTCAATGGAACAAACATCTCGGAATGCAGCAGTTATGTGTACCTAGGTCAAGAATTCAACATGATGAACAAACTAAAATCTGAGCTGTGCAGGTTGAAGAGAGCTACATGAAATGACTTCAAAAAGCATAGAAGAAATAGCTAAAAAAGACAAAGAACCTCTGGGTCCTGGCACATCTCTTCAACTCCACTGTTGACCCTGAATTAACATATGCCTCAGAGACCTGGGCCCTATGAAATCAGGTTGAGAATGCTATTTGGGTCTTCCAAAGAGGAATCGAAAGAGCTATGCTTGGAATATCACACCTCACTCAAGTGAAAGAAGGAATCCGGATTTCTGACCTCTATCGCTATTCCAGAGTCAGGGGCACTGTCTCATTTGCCAAGGCATCAAAAATCAGATGGGCTGGACATGTAATGTGATTTGGTGACGACCGCTGGACTAGAGCCTTTGCCGACTGGATCCCACAGGATGTCAAAAGACCACGTGGCGGCCCACCTACAAGATGGTCAGATTTATTCATCAAGACCCTGAACGAATGGTTTGAGGCTCTTTGTATTCGTGAAGCAACCAGATGCCATTGGGCTACACTGGCACGTGAAAGGGTCAAATGGAAATATTACTGGCACCCGCCCAAGCAAATCGATTAATATCAGGATGTCAAGTGATCAAGTGATCTTTTTAGGTTCAAAATCCTCTTGATGTACTCCATTAAACAAATAATCCTTTCCTGGAATTTATTAGCATCAGATATGCCAGAGAGTTTAAGATTATCATATTTCCTTCTCACCCTTCAAAAAGTGGAAATCTAGAGTAGAAATATCATACATGGCTAAGGCTCTTGCTGGAACATAGCTGACCTTAACTTTATCTTGCCAATACTATATTCATAAGTACTCTACTCCACCAGAAGTGACAGCTGTGTAACAGAGTCAGAAGTAAGGCATGAGTAGGGCATGGCCTACAAACAAACAAATGCACAAAAAATAGAAATAGAAGTTGGGAAGTGTAATGAAATACAAAGACAAAAATTAGCAGTCAGGAATGAATTTATTGTGCTTCAATTCTAAAACATTTGACACAAATAATATAGACGATTAATTTTATTCTTTTCAATATATTTACTTTAGTAAAATAAACTTTAATTTATTTTCATAACTTCCTTTCATCCCATTCCCTTAACATTAGTGTTTTATTTAAATTTATATTGTTTTATTAATATAAGGCAAAAATAAAAGGGGTAAAATTATGGTAAAAGTTTTTTATTTGATTAAACTTTTCCTCAGAAATATAAGGGTTATATGAAATCCTGCTTTAGTAAACTTGAGGCATTGAAATAGGTACTACTTTCAAACATATTGATTTGAGTTAAAATTGTTAAAATCTTGAAAATATAATAGCAAACCATAGTAGCTTGCATACTTTCTTCTCTTCAAAATTAAAAACTTAATTTAGCTTTCTCAGGCTGACTTTCAGTGGCTTACAGTAGGAATATTACACGCTTAATGATTTTTATTAACTTTGAAAGATTTTAAAAATTAAGTCCTCTTTTAACAACTGTTTAACTTGCTCATACAAAAGACTAGTGTCAATCCTTGAATTTCCTCTCAGTCAGAGAATGCTGGGTTCCTGACCAAATCAGAGAGTAGGTCAGGGATCCCTTTCTGCCCCAAGGGATCGGAGGCCAGCGGACAGAGAAAGACTTTCGAATTCAGCAAAGCTTCCAAAGACTTTACTCTCAAAAGTTCTGTTGTACAATCTAGTAACAGGAAAACCCCCAGACTTTAGGTTCCTAGCTGGGCCCCGACCATGTGTATGCTTAGAATCCTAGGCCAAAATGACTGCTACCATATGATAAGTCCCAACAGAGCAGAGAACGAAAAGGAGAACAGAGGCAGAGAACGAAGAGAAAGAGAGGAGGAGAGAGCAGGCTATTGCTTTTATATCTTTTCAACCTTGACTGGCCCACATCAACAGAAAGCATTTACGGCCAATTCTCTTCAAGTGTGCTTCTCGTGGTACCTCACCTAGTCCCAATGAACTGTTAATATTGTGCTAGCCAAGCCTGCAGGCCCTTGATTTTCCAGCAGGCCCTATGTAGATGGGAAGAAGGGCATCTGAGATTAACTGTATCAAAGAATACAAAGGCATGTATCTGTACCATGGATACTCTACAGCCAGGTCCAGGTATATATTTCTCCAAGTCTTCACAAGTCTTCCTTGTCTATACTTCATAGTTGTTTGGATATGAGCCTTTAGACTTATTAAAGAACCATGCTTGCTTCCTAGGAGGCAAACAGCATTGCTCTCTGATCTAACTATAACTATATTATAATAGAGATCCAACGTGACCAAGTAAAAATACTAGTAAGATCTGTCTAGTTCAATGATGATTGTGATAGCATGAGAGAAAATATTTATACCAGCTAATATATAATATGTGCTAAGATATTTTGCCACATAGAGTCACAGATCCAAACTATCTTCCTGCCTCCATCTCCAAAGTGGCCTGTAGGGAGGTAACTCCAGTCAAGATGCAGAGACTCTGGACAACAGATTACTGCAACACCTCTAACAAAGCTTAACAGTCCTTTATTTTCAAATCCTATTTTGCACTCTCATTTACATTAAAACAGTGTCAGTTTTAATCTTTTAATTTAGTGGTAAGAGGTGCACAGGAGAAAATTGATAAAGTATGTGAATTTATTTTCTACTAGATGTCTCTCAAAATAGTTACGCAACTTTTCAATATTGACTATCTCAAATATCTGCATTTTCTTGACTGTTCTTTCTTGATCTTTTAAAAATGATCATTCTTCTCTGTCTTTTATGGTTATGGGAATTTATGCTGTCAGTTTCTTATTAGTTACTCAATGTTCAGCTCTGCATTTTGATTTCTGTAGAAAGGTTACATGTTGGGTGACACGCCCCTACTGAGTCTTAGGCTCCAGCTCCACTTAGCTTGCAGCCCTACCCAATTCAGCTAGGGAGACTTTTTTCTCAGGGAATCAGCTTTGGCATTTGTGAAGCCAAAATGCACACCTGAAGAGCTGCATTTCAATAGGGTCATTTACCTGGCTTCATCCCTAGGTAGTCCAGTCCAGAATGGGCTGGGCTGGAAAGTTTTGGCAGGGTTCAATCTATAAAATAAGCTAGAAGAAAGAAGGCCTTTTGTAATTTTGGCTTCCCCTTGCTCTCCTCCTCTCCTCTCTACCTCTTTCCTGTTAAGACTTAATACGTGGCAGTGGCCATCTTGGCCTAAAATTCTAAACCTACACATGTCCGTGGCCTAGCTAGGAACCTAAATCCGGGGTTTTTCCTGTTGTTGTACTGTATACCAGAAACTGTTATAGTAACGCCTTTTTAAAACTGCTCTGGATGCCTGAGTTTTCATCAATTCCCTGCTGGCTTCAGAGGTAGAAGGGAACTCATTCCCTGATATCGGTGGGGACCTCAGCAGTTTTCCGACAATTACCAACAAATAACTTTGCATATCATTTCTATTTGAATTATTTCAAATTCATTATTTTGATCCCTATGTATACCTTCTCTTAATTATTTCCATTTTTTTCCTGATTATCATTCCTACAGTCTCCATGTGAAAGTACTGAATATAATATTTAGATTGTCCATATATAGTATTTATCCAGTCCATAATTAAGTCCTGCCCACTCCATAATCTTGTTTTCACCACAAGCTACTGAATATATACCACCTATTATTATAACTGACATCCGTTATTCATCGATTTGCTCAAGCGGGCGATTATTGATATGCAATTTCTAATATTTTTAGAGTGTAGAACTTCCACCAATTTAACAAACCTCTTATCATTTAAAAGCATCCATTGTTTTTAAGTTTATATCTTTTCCCTGCTTAAGGATCATAACTGTAAAGTGGATTGTGGTCACAAGATAATTTCACTATTTGATTACGATTGTCAGTGTGCAGACTGGCTGGTTTTCATATATAAATAATTGCATCAAAATTGAGTGGAATTTTCTTCCTGATCATATTTGATCATAAAATGGGTTAATATAATAAGCATGCAACTAAATTGTGATTTTATGTAGGGGACATAATTCACAATACTGTAGTAATAGTCTTTGGGCATATAATGTACTGATTTTACAATATGGTAGTAATAGTGTTTTGGGAATATACTGTACTGATTGCACATCCACCACCAGTTTCAGCTTCCCTCCACCAATATCCCTCCACCAATATTCCCTCTGAATTCTCCATCCATCCACTTGATAAATATGTAACCCAACTCTAAGGTTGAAGAAGTATTTATTTAGATATATATTATCTTCCTTAATGCACTTCTATTCTACTTGTAAAATCACTACTAAATCCAATATTTGTTTATTTTTCTTGTATTAGTAAAATATATCTAATATTTTTGCATATTCAAGAAAATGAAAAGTTCTTGCAGATATAAAAGTATATTTGTTATTTTTGTCATCCAAAAAGTGCTAATGAGGTTATATTTCAGAAACCCCTTTTTTCCTCCTGTAATTTTTCAAAGAGTATATTTAACTAAGAATTAAAACAGAATATAATAACCATGTTTCAATCCATTGTCATAATAAAATTAGTTCTCAACCATAAATTGTTCACAATAAAATTTTGTTTGGGGAGTCTCATTGATGCTGCTAAATTAATGATGAGTTAACTTCCCAGTCAGTTTGGACTACTGTGGTAGAGTAAATACCATGGTCTGGTTAAACTTATAAACACAGAAATTTATTTCTTACAGTTATCGAATCTACAGTCTGAGAATAAGTGGAAAGTTTTCAAGTTCTAGTGAAAAACCTCTTTTGTGTTGAAAATGTCTGTAAAAAATTTAGCATCTATAAATATAAATATAGCTGGGGGTTGGAAACACAAAAACTTAGCTCATAACACTCAGCTTAGGAATTATACAATTTCTTCCATCTAGTGACTCAATACTTCCTATAGATTCAGGATGTTTTGTTAAATCTTCTATATTTTTCCATCAATGAACCGAAGCAGAGAATGTTAACTATCATTTAGAGCATTTTAACAACCAAGCCTCAGCAGTGTCATGTGTTTTCACCTATTTGTATAAGACAAAATTAGTCAAACTTGGATGTAAAGGGGTTGGAAAATAAAGTTTATGTGCCCATGAAGAAGAAATATGTTTGATAAGTATTAATCCCATTAAAGTTAAAAAATTTAATACCACAGATTATGTCAGCATGTATTCTAAACAATACCAATGAACACTTTTGATTCTAACTCATTTACTACCTCTTGACTCTTTATAGTAACAAAACGATTTTTTAAGTTCCTAATATGTGTTATAAGAACAAATAAATTACTGGCATCTTGGTACACACACCTCATCTGGTAGTGGTGATAAGAGTAGGGAAGTTTAGAGAGATTTCAGCAAGGATCAATAAAATGTTAATATGGAAAATCAGTAAAATATAGCTTTTATTACTAAGTTTTTAAAAAATCTAGGTTCATGGGTGGTGAGCAGTAATTTAGCACATCAACACCATAAACAAACACCATTATATTATAATTATATTATGAAAAATATAATATTTTTTTAACAAACCAACAAAAAAGTTTGAACATCATTATGCACATGTGTACAGATTTAATCAAGTTTATATTTTGAAAACGTGTTTCATGAAAAAATTCATACCTTTAAAACCTACAATTTATTGTATTTAATTGACATAACGAGAAATCCACAATAATGTCTTCATTCAATGGTTCCTTAAGATTTTTTTCATCTACAATATGGAACTTTGTAGCCATTAGAAAAATTTCTCTAGCTCTGAGAGTTATTTTATTTAAGCATTAAGTATTTTAAAGAATTTGTATTCATACTAATTTTCTAACCATTACCAATAGGCACCTTTACCATAATTTTTCTGGTATTCTTGAATTTATTTCAACCTTGTTTTTTAAGATTTCGTGTGTAGTGCAACATTTTTGTGAAATTTTCCCTTGTTATATTTAATACCATTGTAAATGTAATTATTTCCTAAATTTTTCTTGTCATATGATTTATTGTCAGTGCATAAATTTAAAAGTAGTATTATGTTATATATTAAAACTTTAATAGCACTTAAGTTATGTTTGGTTCTCTGTGAATGTACTAAGATTTTCCCTATGTAAGTCTGTGCAATTTGAAAGTAAATGTATTTTACTTCTATCGTTTTTTACTTTTTAATTTTTTAAAATATTTTATTATACTACCATGAGATATACAATTACAAAGATGTTCATAAGGTCTTCATATTTCAGTTTGGGTCTTATATTGTTCCAGCACCCATCCCTCCACCAGTGTCCATTTTCCACCACCAATGTCCCCGATTTACTCCCCCCTCCACTACCTTGCCTCTATGGAGGTTCGTTATTTCTTTCTCATTCTCTATATCTCTTTCTCACTTCACTTCCATATTGTGGATTACAATACATACATTAAGAGGCTGTCATGTGTATATTTTTGCCTGTATCAATGCTCAGTTCTAGGTTGGTATTAGCACTTTCGACAATTATTAGAACACTTTTACATTCAATGTCTTACCTAGCCTCTGAATCCCACAAGTTTGTGATAATTTCCAACTTTGACAAGACCTCATGATCCATGTTTCACCTGACCTAGGATATTGGTATCATAATATGTATAAACACACACACACACACACACACACACACACACATATATATATATATATATATACATATATATATATATATATATATAGCATGCAAATAAATGCAGTCATTCTATATCAATCTCTCTCCTGGCTAATTTCACTCAACATGATCCTCCCCATGTCCATCCATTTATAGGCAAATTTCATGATTTCATTTTCCTAAAAGCTGCATAGTATTCCATTGAGTAGATATACCAAAGCTTCTTTATCCAGTCATTCATTATCGGGCACTCTGGTTGTTTCCAGATTCTGGCTATTGTGAATAATGCTGCTATGAAAATAAAATTGCTGGCCCACTGCCAGCAATTTCTAGCTTCATTGTCTATGCACCAACATCCACATAAAAAGAAGATGAAATTGAGAAATTCTTCATGGAATTGGAGGAGTTTATAAAAAGATCACACCTTCTACAAGATCATAGTCGGTGATTTTAATGCCAAGATAGGACCAAGAAGATCGGCTGAAGAACTCCACATAGGGACCCATGGCCTAGAATGGAGCAAACAGGGTTAGAGACTCTCTGAGTTCATCATGTCCATCAAGACCATTCATGGGATCTCACAGTTCCAGAAGGCTGAAGCGAAACGCTGGACATGGGAATCCCTGGCAGACAGTTCCACAATGAAATTGACCATATCATCTTCAATCGACGGTTTTGTCTGACCGATGTAGCTGTCATCCCCAAATTCCAAACAGGATTAGACCACCGTCTCCTTGGGTGCAAAATTCTACTTCCCGCAACGGGGAGAAAAGGCTGCAAAGTTTAAGAAGAGAACTCCCAGAACAACCACCAACAGGGAACTCTTTGGCACCATTGCAGCAACATGGGAAGATACCATCATTGACGACATCGATGATGAATACAACCGACTGGTTCAGCACCTCCATGATTGTGGGAAGAATGCTGAGAGAGAGAAAGAACAAAAGGATGCTTGTCTTCAGAAACTCTTGAGCTCATTCCGCCAATGTGGCAAGGCGCAAGCCTCAGGAGACCTAATGCTAATGTCAAGCTTGCTAAATGGTGCAGAGAAGTGATAAAAGATGACCTCAAAGACAGAAAGGCAGAAATACTGGAAGATGTAGCAGAAGCCGGGAAAAGCATTCCGCACTGCCCGCCTGTCCTTCGCCAACTATAAGACCAAGATGACTGCCCTCCGAAGCCCTGATGGACATATCACATCTTCCAGAAAGGCAATGGAGAAGATTATCCAGGACTTCTATTCAAATCTCTTTAATAGCCACATCCACCTGCCCACATACCAAATTTTGCAG
>JAJIBD010005882.1:0-158278 GCA_021461705.1 Cryptotis parvus | reverse complement strand
TAGTAACACTATAAAGTAAGCTCAGATTTATAGAACTAGCTCAAAATTCTATTTGAGAGCAAATAGAAATGGATCACATGCCTTGCATACTGAGGCCCTGAGTTTGACCCACAGAACCACATAAACTCCAAACACCCTCAATCACACACCAAGCATGGCTAAGAGTGGTCCTATTGACCCCCAGCAAACTGTGCCCACTAAACTGGGTGGAGCTTCAACAGGAGTGATTCCCAAGCCCTCAAGTTCTATAGGAAAGACTCCCTGTAAATGAAATTATTAAATAAAGCAATAATCTCTGGCTCACATTAGCTCAGCATCATCTATGTTAACTGTACAAGAAATTGTGTTTTAGGTCAAGACCTTTCTGAGAATCAGAGATCATCACTTTATTCTAGAACTTAATTTTTGAAGTTAATGGAATTGTGTCTTATAAGAATGCAATTGTGTTTTGGATACATGCTATAGCACCATATTGTCACATTTAAATATTAAACTTGACAGGGCCAAACCATAATGTATGGGGAGGGTACTGCGCTGCATGTACCCAATCCAATTTGATTTACAGTACCCCAGATGGTCTCCTAAGCCTGCAGGTGTGACCCCCTGATGCAGAGCCAGGAGTAAGCTCTTAGAATTGTTAAATGTGACCCTTATCCTCCCTCCAAAAGAAAAAAACCAATTAAACATAAAGTGACAAAAGAACAGTGATGGAAAAGGTGTAGCAACTTTGTATATCAAGACCTTAAATATTAACACTATTAACACTTAAATATTAACACTATTATAAACATACTCCTAAACCATAATCATAAATTTCAATTAAAGTAATTATTTAAATTTAAAATTTTGACATGTAAAACATTCAATATTGTGTTATTTGTCATATTTTCTAATTGTCCCTGTTAATGAAACATTTTTGAGAATCAGAATATTATTGAATTTATTTCTAAGGATCTGTCCATTTTCCTACAGCAGGTAGGCAATATGAATTGTGAATAGTTAACTATTAGTGTGATAAATGGTGTCTTTCTCAAATGATGAGTTTTTCTCAACTGTTAATTCCAAATCAATTTCTCAGCATTTAGGCTATTTTACTGAGCTTACAGTAAGCATTGCACAATTCTACAATCACTGATTTTTGTGCAAATCTGTTTCTTTGTGGTGGATTACATGTTTATCACATATACATACATCTTAGGGCTCCGAGGCTGCTGGGGAACGGATGAAAATTCACGAAGTTCGGGCGCAGTCCCAAAAAGGCTTTTAATAGTACAAAAGCTTTCTCACCACAATCCAATATAATGAAAGAACTCTAGCTCTGGTCAGGACTTAGACCATACAAGAGAGCCCAAGTCTCCCACCAAAGAGAGAGAATCTCACCCAAAAAGGAGTCCTTCCCAAAAGAAGGGGAAGGCTAACTCAGAAAAACTCTGGTATGAGTGACCTTAAAAGTCACCTTATATTCTATTTTATAATAATTTCTAGGGTGCAGAATGGATTGGGGGTTAAAGAGTGTGATTTGCACGTGAGTTCATCCCCAGCTTCCACATACCCCCGCAGAGCTGCATGCATCTCTGGGGTGTGGATGACTATGACATTAGAGGTCTCTGAGCACTGTGGGTAGTGCCTGAGCAGCACTGAACCCTCTGGCTTACAGATTGAACTCTGAGTCCGATTGGCATGACTCACTGAGGGGAGCTCCCTTAAAAACAAAGAGTGATAATTTAGGGGGGCAGGAGAGTTGCAGCCGCATGGTTCATCAATAATTGCTGGAGATCAGAGGTGACTACAAGAGTATCCCACCCGCACGGCAGAGCCTGGCAAGCTACCCGTGTCGTAATTGATATGCCAAATACCAGTAACAATTATAGACCTCATTCCCATGACCTGATGGAATGGTTTGAGGTTCCTTATGTTCCTGGAGCAAGCAGATGACCTTGGGCTCTACTAGCATGAGACAGGACATATGGAGATGTTACTGGTGCCCGCTCGAGCAAATCGATGATGAACAGGAAGACAGTGATACAGTGAATTCCATGGGCCTGGTTTCCAGTATTGCTTTGAAAGGTCCTGAAGAATGAGTCATTTCCTTGACTTATATTTCCCTAGAAATGAACCTAATCTCTGACATAAGAAGCTCAAGAATCACTTTTCTTTTCTACTAATTTCTATATCAGGTCTTTGCCTGCCTGCCTGCCTGCCTGCCTGCCTCGCTTTTTTTTCTTCCCTGCCTTCCTGCCTTCCTGTCTTTGTGCCTTTCTTCTTTTCTCACTACTCTGGAGTCATTAATCTGTAGAAGACTTTTAAAAATAATATTGCTAAAAATTGAGGCACAGGGTTGAGCTGCTGCTGTGCTAGGCTGATGAGGGATCCTGGAAATGGGGGCACGGCCGGACTCCCCCTGCCTCCCGGTCAGACCCTCAGAGGCCTGAAAACCTCATGCATCACAATCACAGCCACTTTCAACAGCCACTTTCCACAGCTCAGCAGGCCACACCCAACAGAATAGTCTCCAAGTCCTATGCATGACTGGGTGATTGAATCCACCAGGCTTCTTGGGGAGCTGAAACTGGAGCACCCTCCCCCAACTCAATACCTTCCAACAAGACCTGGGGGCCCACCCAGAACTGCGACAGTCTGGGACAGTACATGTGGGGTCCCATGTACCCCCCATGGCACATGGGTGCAAGAGCGCCTGGGCATTATCTCAAATCATAGTATATTCATATAACTGGTTATCCTATCACATTTTCTAGAAACGAAGTGTGTGAGGCACAAGGTGTGGTCTGGGGGACCACCTCGGTAATTTCCTATACAGTGGACTCAAATGGCACGAGATTTTAGGATCTCCATTGACTTTTGTCTAACACCAGGTTCATTGACTGTATTTAGAGAATTATATACAACAACCAATATAGAATGGATTGTTCAGTGTATGAATAGGAAAAGCTCAAATAGATGTTGAGATAAATGTGAAATAAGTGTAGTCAGTAGCTGTAGTGATGGTGTGTCTGGGATTGTCAGTAGAAAACCACTGTGTTCTGGAAACCCAGAAAATGAATCCAAGAACAGAAACTGGCCAGACTCCCACACATCTGCCTAGGGAAAAAAAAGTCATGACTTTATCATTACTGTTCCCTTATATGAGCTGTAAGGATCAACATAACTGATGCTGGCTAAATGAGCAGGCATTGGGAGGGGATGGAGGGTGGGAGGGAAATGTGGGTCTCTGGTGGTGGTGGGGGCACACTGGTGGTGGGATTGGTGCTGAATGATGAATCTTTCCAGCAACTGTATTGTGAAAAAAGTTTGCACTTTGTAAATCACAGTGTTTAAAATAAATCATTAAAAATGATAAAATAACATAATATTGCTAAAAATGAAATACTTTTAATAGAAATATGCTCCCATAAGGGGAAAATCCATCTAAATAGAAAGTTTTGTTAAGCAAAAATACACTATCCCTTGATTACTCAAAATATGTGTATACTTGAATGAAACTTTTTTCATTTTTTTTAATTCAATTTAGAAATCATTCCTGCACATTTCACTCATTTTAAATCAGTTCTGCATAAAAAGCCATAAAGGTCTCTCCTAGAGAGAGAGTTTAAATATAGTTTTTCTTGAATTCTGACCATCATTCTGCTATTTTTGATAAGAAACAAGTTCGAGTTCAAAAGTCCCAAAGTTTGTTACCTCCAAATGTGAGTAGAAAAAATGTGAGTAGAGGAAAGAGATGTTTACATCTCATTTTATTATCTTTATTTCCGTTAGATTGGCTTGTTTAGTGGATTTCACAAATACAGACAAGCAAGAGTGAATAGAAACTGACATGGCGTACAAATTGGATTTTCCTGCTACTTCTCTAACATTTGGGGGGTGCTCTTCACATGTTTTTCGAACACACAGAATGCGGTCTACAAGTCTGCATGATGAAGCTGTCGTCCCCTTCCCCCTCTACACCATCCGTCCTCTGGGTCATCTCTGCATCACTGATGTCCTAGAAATAGAGAGCTCCAAGGCCTCTCATAGTCTGGAAACTTGTTCTAAGTTTCAAAAATCCACATTTTGTCTCTCCAGAGAGTTTGTGTGTGCGGTGGGTGCGGGATAATCTCTATCTTTGGATACTTTGTTCTTTCTTCCCTCCAGACTAGTGGCTCTCTTCCCTTCCCCTGCAGACCTTCTACCTCCGGGTCTGGCCAGTATCACTCTTATTAACAAACTTATCCACCCTCAAAGCATCTCATAAGCCCCATTGTCACTTTTTGTCCGGTCTCTCCACAAAATCTTGCTTGACCTACGTCCCATTTCCTGCATCCATTAGCTGGTCTAGTTGGTTATGTAGGAGAACCCAGTCAATGAAGAGCTCTTCGTGGGGGAATATATGGTGTGCTGAATATATGTTATCCAGAATCTTTCCAAAACAGTGAATAGGGAATAAGAGTCCAGTGGCAGGTAGTTGTGTACTGACCGGACAGCTCAATCTACCATTGCCCTTCTCAGGCTAGGCTTATGCTCCCATCAACAGAGCCATCCGTCATCCCCAGATCTATAGAGCGTTGTCATAGGTCAAAGAAGAATCAATAACCCTCCATTCTCAATTCATGAAAACAAAAGAACTGTTGGTTTCTTTGCCTTCCCAGATTGTATCTTGATAAGGGATCATTAGTGGCCATTGTGGAAAGAATCTCCCTGTGTCCTGCTGGGTTGACATTCCAAAAGACAGAGGTCCCTGAAGCAGCCACCCCCAATCCCCCAAACACACACACATAAACACATACACACAGTACACACACACACACACACACACACACACACACACTCACACTCACCTACTCCCAGTCCTTTTCAAGGTCTTCTGGAAAATTGAAGAAACAGAAACACTCCCAAACAGCTTTTACAAGGCACATGCCACCCTGATACCTAAATCAGGCAGAGACCTCACAAAAAAAGAAAAACTACAGACCAATCTCCCTGATGAACACAGATGCTAAGCTCTTCAATAAAATACTAGCAAAACGGGCCGGAGCGATAGCCCAGCAGGTAGGGCATTTGCCTTGCACACGGCCGGCCTGCGCTGGCCCAGGTTCGATCCCCGCATCCCATATGGTCCCCTGAGCACCGCCAGGAGTAATTCCTGAATGCAGAGCCAGGAGTAACCCCTGAGCATCGCTGGATGTGACCCAAAAAGCAAAAAAAAAATAATAAAAATAAAATACTAGCAAACAGAATCCAAAGAGTCATCAGAAAGATTATATACATGACCAAGTAGGATTCGTCCCAGGAATGCAAGGACGGTTCAACATCCACACGTCAATCAACATAATACATCATATCAATAAGAGCGAAAATAAAAACCATATGATTATATATATACAGAGAAAGATTTTACAGTATCCAACACTCATTCATGATAAAAACTCTCCATGAAAATGGAATTGAAGGAACCTTCCTCAAATATAGTCAAAGCCATTTACTACAACCCCACAGCTAGTATCATTCTCAATGGGGAAAACTGAAAGTGTTCCCCCTGAGATCAGGGACAAGGTTACCCACTCTCACCACTTCTATTCAATATTGTACTGGAAGTACTTGCCATAGCAATCAAGGAAGAAAAGGACATTAAGGGCATCCAGATAAGAAAGGAAGAAGTCAAGTTGCCACAGATGGCCTGCTGTTATACCTAAAGAACCTAAACTCTATATTAAAAAGCTCCTAGAAATAATAAACTCCTATAGTAGAGTGACAGGATACAAAAACAATACCCAAAAGTCAAGGGCTTTTCTATATGCAAATAATAAAAGAGAAGAAAGGGATATTAAAGAAATGATCCCATTCACAATTGCGCCATAGAAAATCAAATACCTAGCAATCAGTGTGGCTAAAAACATAAAGAATCTATACAAAGAAAACTACAAAACATTCATTCAAGATATAAAAGAAGTGAGGAAATGGAAACACATTCCCTGCTCATGGATTGGTAGAACTAACATTATCAAAATGGTGATACTCCCTAGAGCTTTATACAGATTCAATGCTGTCCCTATAAGGATACTCATGACATTTTTCAAAGAAATTGACCAAACACTCCTGAAATTTGTGTGGAATAATAAACCTCACAAATCACTTGATCACTTGAATCCCGTTATTCATCGATTTGCTCAAGTGGGCACCAGTAACATTTCCATTGGACCCTATCACGTGCCAATGTAGCCCAATGGCATCTGGTTGATTCAGGAATATAAAAGAGCCTCAAACCGTTCCTTCAGGGTCTTGACAAGGAAGTCTGACCATCTTGTAGGTGTGCGGCCACGTGATCTTTTGACATCCAACCCCACAAATAGCTAAAGCAATTCTTGGGGACAAAGATTGGAGGTATCAATTTCCCCAACCTCATACTCTACTCTACTACAAAGCAGTAGTAATCAAAACAGTACAGTATTTGGTATAGAGACAGAACTGTAGAACTATGGAATAGAACTGAATATCCTGAAACACACTTTCAAATATACAATCACTTAATCTTTGATAAAAGAACAAAAAATATTTAGTGGAGCAAAGAAAATCTCTTCAACTAATAATGTTGGGGGAAATGGGCAGCTACGTGTAAAAAATGAACTTAGACCTTCTAATGCCATTCACAAAAGTCAGATCAAAATGAATTACATTGAAGAAAAAATAGAAAAAATTCTCTAAGATATCAAAATTAATGGCATCTTCAAAGACAAAACACTACTGACAAAGCAAATGGAAGCAAAGATAAACAAATGGGATTATATAAAACTGAAAAGCTTCTGCACCTCAAAGAAACAGTGGCCAAGATACACAGAGCACACAGACTGGAAAAGAATATTCACCCAATGCCCATCTGATAAGGGGTTAATATCCAGGATATATTAGGCACTGGTAGAACTTTACAAGAATAAACAGTCAACTCCATCAAAAAATGGGGAGAAGAAATTAACAGAAGCTTCCAAAAAGATGAAATTTGAATGGTCAAAAGACATATATAAAAGTGATCTTCATCATTAATCATCAGGGAAATGTAAATCAAAACAGCAATGAGGTATCATCTCACACCACAAACACAGGCACACGTTCAAAACAGCGAGAAAAACCAGTGCTTGGCATGGATTTGGGGAGAAAGGGACTCTTATCCATTGTTGATGAGAATGCTGACTGGTCCAACGCTTTCGGAAAACAATCTGGACATTACTCCAAAAAACTAGATATTGAGCTCCCATTTAACCCAGCAATACCACTCCTGGGAATATACCCTAGAGACTCAAAACATACAGTAGAAACGCGCGATCTGCAACTCTGTATTCATTGCAGCACTATTTACAATAGTCAGAATCTGAAAACAACCTAAATGTCTGAGAACAGAAGACTAGCTAAAGAAACTTTGGTACATCTACACAATGGAATACTATTGCAACTGTCAAAAAAGATGAAGTCATAAAATTTACATGAAAATGTATGGACATGGAGACTATTATGCTTAGCAAAATTAGTCAGAAGGAAAAGGACAGATATAGAATGACTGCATTCATTAATGGGATATAAATATATACCAGTATTCTACTAATTGTGAGAAATATTAGAACTAAGTGTTGAATGTACACAAAGGGATTTACATGATAAACCCATATGTCTGTAGGGGCAAGTCACAATGTGTAAGAAAAGGGAGAGAGAGACAGAGATAGAGAAGCAGAGAGAGAGAGAGAGAGAGAGAGAGAGAGAGAGAGAGAAGAAAAGGGAAAAGTGCCTGCTATAGAAGCAGGTTGGGGGAGGGGGAGGGAATTTGTGGTCATTGGTGGTGGGAATAGGGCACTGGTGGAGGGGCAGGTGCTAGAATAATGTATGACTGTGTGTACATGTGTATCGCACGGTGGTATAATAAAACATATAAGAAAAAGACTTACAACTAATTGTACCACCAATGCCCAGAGAAAGCCACTTCCCCATCCTAAAGATGAGAAAATCAACAGTTAGAAGGCGTCAGTCATTTGCTCAAGGTTTTAGTGCTAATGAGAAAACCTGGGATTTGAGTTCTGCTGATCAAGCTTCAGAAACTCCACTAACTTGATTCCAAAGACTTCAGATCAGCTGCTGACTTTGAGATACAATGGGCACCTGCTTCCCTTTCAAGATGAGAGGTGAAAACGCCTGCATTTCCCCCACCCTTACAAATATTGTCCATTTATCATCAAATAGTGATATACCAGTTTTTTTTTAATTTCCGTACCATGTCAATGCATAGCACATTAAAATGAACAATAATGGAGAATAATGATGAGCGTCCATTAAAAGAGAACAAATTAAAGCCAGCCGGCATATCTTTCCCAACACCTCAGCTATGCGCGTGACAAGCTTCTGATACTTAAGGACATATTCAAAGAGAATGGTACTTTGAACTATAAATTTATTTGCACTAAAGTAGAGAGGCATCGATGCCTAGCCTGTATCTCAGAAGGGATTCAGAGACTGGTTTTGACAGCTCATTCTAATAATAAAAAGGTTTTAAATGTAAGGTAGAACCATGTTCCAATCAGCGCCTAATCAGGGTGATGTTTTTCAAATTATGTCGTGTCTGTTTCCACCCCTGCCTCCTATCAGCAATAAAAACAGAAGTGCTGAGGGAAATCCTTGATCTGGTCACATATATGGATATTTTTATATATATTAATATGTCAGGTCAGTGGCAATAAGGACAGGAGGGAAATGATGGAATTCTCCCCCAGCTGGACATGTTAATGGAGACGGCAAGGCGCTAAGGCAGAGTTCACATTGGTGCAGATGGCGGCACGGTGCCCAGTGTGGCGTTAGGTCAGCGTCCCCCACAGCCCATCCCGGCTCTAATGGACAAGTCTCTGCCTTGTCCATGGCAGCTGCTGGTCCCTCTGGGCTTGAAGGTTGGGGAAGTCTGTCTCTCCTTTATGTTTTTGTCTGCCCTTGACTCTGGGGTAGTAATTTCTCTTGAGATGTCAATGTCGGGTTTTTTCCCTTGAAAAAAAGGAAGCAAAGGAGGAAGAAATGGAGATAAAAAAATCCTTTTGATTAGGGAAATGTCAATTTTATCTTTACCGTGTCCTTTCTTCCCAGACTTCCTTTGTCAAACATATAAAAAATAAATCTTCCCCTTCCTTTTTGGGGGAAGATGGGGGAAAGGAGAAAATGTTAGAATCGTCTTAAATAAGGAGGTGAGTTCTAATGGACTCCGGATTATAGTCAATGAATGCATATTTGCTTTTTCCTTTCTTCTTTTTTTAAAAAATCATCTTAGCCTTAGACTTTATCCACATTTATTGCCAATTTTTTTTCACTTATCACCTATAATGTGATTTGTTTCACTACCCACTCTTCAAAGACAGTGGCATGCAGTCTTTAATAGTTTCAGTCTCCTAAGCGATATAATTATTTATTATCTCTAATTAAGATTCAGTGTTTGGCTTTAAGCGTGAGCCTGAACACGAAGCCCGGTTTAATGAAAAGAGCAACTGTAAGCTCTAAATTTCTTTATGAAGGAGATAACGTATGTAATCATGGGTAACCTTTCTCAAGAATATTATCTCACTATTTATAAAACAATGACTTCTTTACTTTAGAAATTTTCATTTGCATATGAAAAAGACATATTTATTAATGCTTTTTTGACTGATGCACATTTTTCATTCAGGAATGCTCTTTTCAAATTATTTGTATACCATTGAATTTCCCTTCAAAAACTCTAAGCTAGCGACCTTTAAGAGAAGTTCATATAGTTGTCTCCAAACACACTATATAAGCAGCTATTAAGAAACAATCAATAGTTGGTTTTGTCTGATAATTTCTGGTTTGAAAGTTTAGAGCCCCAAGTGCTTCTGAAACCACTTGCAATAAGCAACGATAACTATTATTTCTCCATCTGTTCAATGGAGTTCTGCTGGAATTTTCTTATTGCAGAGAAGAAATCATATTCATACCTGTTATGCGTAGCAGCTAAAGAGCTTTCAGGGGTGGAGTGATAGTGCAGCAAGTAGGGTGCTTACCTAGCACATGGCCAACCAGGGTTCGATCCCGACAAGCACATATGGTCCCCTGAGTCAGACAGGAGGGATCCCTGAGCACAGGGCTAGGAGTAAGCCTTGAGCACAGTTCCAGGTGATTCCTCCTCCCCTTTCCCCAAAAAGGAGAAATAACAGTCCCTATTACAGTCATGGTGACACATTTTCAGTTTAATCATAACGTTTTTAACTAGTCATTTTGCTAAAAGACAGGTCAGGAAAAGACGAGCTGATATTTAATACTTGTGCAGAAACTTGCTCGTGAAATTTTTTTTCTCATGGAGAAAAATCACAGGGTTTAAGGCCAAGAGGTTGAAACTTTTGCACTATTATGATCTGGCGCAGTTTTATGCTATGACTTTGCCCTGTTGTCAGCACATATCAGCGATTCCCATTGAACTGAAGCTCACAACTTCACAAGCTCACGATTTACTAATTAGTGATTTCAGACCTCCTTGTCAAGACCCGAAGGAACGGTTTGAGGCTCTTCATATTCCTGAATCAACCAGAGCCATTGGGCTACTTGGCACGTGATAGGGTCCAATGGAAATGTTACTGGTGCCCGCCGGCAAATGAGAATACAGGATTCAAGTGATCAATCTCCCCTTGAGCAAGCCTCCAGAATTTTGTGACAGAGTCAAGACATTTGCTTTCCCGCTTGAAATCTCAGACTTCTCAGTTAAGCTTTTGAAATAAAATGAACAGTTTAAAAACTTCTAAATTTTATTCTGAAAATTATCAGAAAAAAAAGGTCTTGATTGTAATATCGTCATAAAACTCTGTCTCTTCTGAAACAAGCAAGTTTACCCACTGGGCATTAATGCCTAGTTTATTAAAACCTTTAGCTTGGGACAGAGTAACTTGTACAGAGATTAGGGATGTTGCTTTGCTTGCTTAGGAACCCAGATTTAATCCCTGTGTATAGCCTGGTTCATGGACTGAATTTGAGTGGAGAGTTTTGAGAACAGCAAGATAAAGACCTGAGAGACAGTACAGCTGCTCTGGTTTGATCCTGACACAACACAGTTCTCTGAGCACCGCTACGAGTATTCTGAGCACTGCTAGGTCTGGCTTCAAAATACCTCCAAAAGTTAACAAATAAAATTATTTAAAAGTACGATAGTGGGGCCAGAGTGATAGCACAGTAAAGAAGGTGCTTGCCTTGCACATGGCAGAACTGGGTTCGATCCCCAGCATCCCATATAATCTTCCAAGCACTGCCTATGTGATCCTGTAGTCCAGAGCCAGGAGTAACCTCTGAGCATGCCAGGTGAGCCACCACCCCAAAAAAAATACAGTATCATGAAGGTAGAAAAACCCCAAGATAAGTAATGACATCTAAGATTTTCTAGACAATGGCCCTTGTATGAATCATACATTTTTTGTGAATACATTTGGTTTATAAATGGGAATATTCATTAATGTACAAACACAAATTTCCCCAAATTTATCAATAAATTCCATACAATTCAAATCCGTACTTTTTTGTTGTATTTTCAGGTATGTGCAGAACATAAAATTATTCTAAAACTCACTTGAGAGAGTAAAAGACAAGAATAACAGAGTTTGTTAACTCCCTACTGCTAGGGTAATAACGTTCATTAACCCAGTGATTTAAAACAACACAAATAGGTTCTCTTACTGATCTGGAGAACAAGTTCAAAGGAGGTGGTTTTTTTAACATTTTAAAACCAGAAGCATTTTTTTTTTAAGGATCAAACTCTCCAAATCTAAGGAAAATTTTAACAAATTAGTTTTTCAATATGTATACTGTTTTATTTTTTAAAAAAACAGCATTGTCTTTGTAGAAAGAAATCTGGATTTGATGTAATATTATTCTGCAGACAGTACTTCTGCCGTATTTTGTCCAAAATTGGAAAGACAACGGCATAAGGAAAAGGAATGCAAATAAGTAATGAAATGTGAAAGTTTTTTAAACCATCATACTGCCTCATTTGACGTTGAGTGTTTTGAGTGAGGTTGACATGTTCACTTGCTAAGTTCAAACTTGGATAAAAGGTAATAGAGAAAGAGTTATGCATAATGAGAAATTATTTATAGACTATTTGGATTTATAAATAACAAATATTTTTTGTGGGGGCCACACCCACCAGTGCTCAGTATTTACTTCTGGCTCTGGGATCCCTCCTGGTGGACTCAAGGGACCACATGTGGTGATGGTGATCAAACTCAGGTCAGTTGTCTAAAGGAAGTGTCTGACTTGCTGTACTAGCACTCCAACCCAGAACAGTTAAGTCCTAGCTACCTAGTTTCACTCATTTTTACATTTATCCCACTTTGTTTTGATTTGCAACAGCCCTTAGAATTCGCTGTAGTTTCCTAAACCCTGTGGCTTTCTCTTTTCAAGAATATTGCTCAGAGTCTTTGAGTCCTTTGCAGAAAGTTTTGTGGGTATGATTTCAAATTTCCAGACATCTCATCACATCCAATGATCTGGTTTCTGCAAACTATTAGAGGAACATTTCAGAGTAACTCCAAGTAGTCTGTGCTTTTAAAAAATTTCACCTTTTAATTTGAACCATATTACATTTATTTATTTATTTATCTATCTATTTATTTTTATTTATTTATTTATTTATTTATTTATTTATTTATTTATTTGCTTTTTTTGGGTCACACCCGGCAATGCTCAGGGGGTTTCTCCTGGCTCTGCACTCAGGAATAACTCCTGGCGGTGCTCAGGGGACCATATGGGATGCCGGGGATCGAACCCAGGCTGGCATGGGCCGGCTGCATGCAAGGCAAACTCCCTACCCACTGGGCTATCTCTCCGGCCCCAGAATTTTTAACTATACAATATTCAAGTATAATTCCCCTTTTCCCCCAAAGCACAAAATTCATCTCAACTGACCTCGCCAAATACCTTTGTCATCTAATCATTCAAATGATTCCTGGTACCCCTGTTAAACATTAATGCATTTTGCATTACTGTCAGTGGTAAGTCTAAGATATTCTAAAATTAATTTTAGAACTTGGTCTCTTGCAGTAATAGAGAATAAATTTTATTGCACGATTGTCAGTGTTAATGCAAATACAAGAAGTCTTAGAGTCGCCACTGACAACTCATTAATACTCTGGTCCACTTGATTAGCATTGATTCACCATATACACAGGCTATTCCAGAATCCGCCTGCATGTGGTCAGTAGCAATATAATTACTTACCGTAAACATGTCCACAGAGCGATGCTACAATTCATTATTATCACCACAGCATATTCACATGAAAGCATGGGAGATCTTCAGAATTCCCATCTCTGACCACAGCCCCAAGCAGGTGTTTGCTTAATATTTTGGTCAAAGATCAGTGAGTTAAAGGTTAGGCCAGGGAGAGTAAGAATAGAGGGGTCAGCACACTTGCAGGAAAGGGTGAGACTTGATCTTCTGGGGTCTGGAACAGTCGAACCCCAAGGTCACCCATTAGTGATCCTGCCTTTAAGGACTGTGAGATGTCAACAATAAATTCACTCCACCAGCACCTTTTAACCCTCTTAATGCGATGAACATGGAAAGCCAAGGCCGAAACCCAGAAGGGAAGGACCCAAGGAGAATTACTCACATGATTGGCTGAGGGATGTGGCATTTATGCCCTTTAGGAAGGCCTGTTTTAGAGCAGACAGCTAAGGAAGAGGAGATGGTGCCACATCCCAACTTCTCGTGCAGATGACCTATCTAAGCTTAATGTACAGACGCTCCATAAATATGGTGAGACCCGCCATGTGGAACGGTCACAATCTCATCCTGTCTCCAGCAGGGTCAAGCGACAGAGTACAATTCACTCTGTCCTCCCCACATTTAGACACAATCAATTCATGAACGCTAACGGGGTGAATATATGACTTTAGAACATTTCTTTCTTAGAAATAAGAAAATGAAATTAACATAGGCAAGAAGATAGATTTTAAGAAAGCTTCATGTGGGGTTGGAGCAATAGTACAGCTATTAGGGCATTTCCTTGCATGTGGTTCAACCCTGGTTTAATTCCCTGACAGCCTATATGGTCCTCCAAGCCTACCAGGAATGAAGCCTGAGTGCAGAGCCAAGAATGATCCCAGAGCACCAAAAGGTATGGGCCTCCCCAAAAAAACCCACAAACAAACAAGCAAACAAACAATAAAAATGGAACGCATCATGCTGGGATCCCTGAAATAATTTAGCTAAACAAAGCAATCACTCTATCAAATAGTCAACTGCAAACTAATTTGCCACAACTTCAATAACACGGACAGAAAGAGTTCACTGGCTTGCCACGAAACATCATGCAAAAGAGTGGGAAGATCTGGAGGTCCAGTATTCTGGGAGCAACAGGCTCTGCTCAGTTTCATTGCAAGTGTGCAACGATCATTTGTTAAGTCCAATCATCCATCAAATATGCCCTCAAGTACTTGCTCACCATAATAGCGCCATTTTCGCCGTCCGGACACCACAGCACATCAGAGCCCACCCAGGAGAGACACTGATCTCAAGACCAGATTAACAGAGCAGCCAAGTTCAAGCACAGGTAGGCGGCTCTCCACCGGTCATTCTTGTGATGGAGCTGGGATCCCCCTTCCCCTCTCTCTGACTTGACCCAGAGGCCCGGTGGCCCCGCCCATCGAACTACTCCAGGGCGACTAGCCATATCATGCAGAGACTCATACACACTGGAGAGAGCTGCCATCCAGCTCTCCCCGAGTAGCTACGGCTGTGCGTGGCTGCATGGTACATCAAACTAGTGAAGCCAATCATGTCCTAGAATATACTACAATCCACAACGTGTAAGAAAGGGAAGAAGGAGTGAGAGAGGAGAGAGAGAGAAGAGTGAGAGAAGAGAGAGAGAGAAGAGAGAGAGAGAGAAAGGAGATACAGAACTTGGGCATGGAGGCAGGCTGGGAAAGGGGAGAAAAGTGGGGACATTGGTGATGGGGAAATGGGCACGGGTGGAGGAATGGGTGTTGGAACACTGTAGAACCAAAACTCAAACATGAACATCTTGTAATTGTATATCTAAAGGTGGTATAATAAAATAATTTATAAAATAAATATGCCCTCAAGTGTTTTCAACAATCTCCTATGCCAAGATTTAGATCACGCACTGAACCTGCAGGGGCGCTAACCCAACTTTAAAGCTTCCGGGTACTTCCTCCTCTCTCTTCTCAAACACAAGTTTAACCTCCGTCCCCTGTTGGGTGACAGGTTTGTGTCTGAATGCTCCTAACGGGCTGAGACCAAAACGGAATCTCACTCACCACTTACAGAGTTGGAGCTGCATAAGCTCTCAGAGAGAAGCAGCATCTTAAGACGAGGACGGTCCCCCATCAGGAAGCAGGGAACACTTCCACAGTCCATGAACGCGTAGCAGATGGGTCTGTTCGACCCCAGAACCAAGTAGTTTTCAAAGCCTGCTGGAATTCCGTGCAGAAAAATGAATTTGTTTTCTTTTTCCGCTCGCTGCTGAGCTAGGGGCCACCTCGCTTGCTCAGTGATCCCAGCATTCCTCAAGTCTTGCCATTTCCTTGGGCAAGTGTCCCAGTGTAGATGAATACATGGCACAGATGCACCCACAGAAGGGGCCCTGGAATTGGGGCCAGGTGAAAACAGTGACCTCCAAGGAAGGCCTGCGCCATTCAGTACCAAGAACTATGATGACTGTGCATGACATGAGGGTTGCCCGGGCAAAGGTTCTCTGTGTGCCAGCTGCTGTGGAAGCAGAGAGGAAAGAGAGAAGAGTCATAATCCTGACTCAGGGCTTGAGCTATTCCGCGAGACTGAAGTGTGAACAGGCAGCAAGTGTGACTTAGAACACAAGGTATCAGAACCAGAAGACACTGTGTGTGTGTGTGTGTGTGTGTGTGTGTGTGTGTGTGTGTGTGTGTGTGTGTGTGTGCGTGCATGAGCTGTGCACTTGTACATTAACAAGAGCATTTTCTGATTGGATTCCCTTTCTTCTAAAACACATCTTTAATAGCTGGAAATGATCACTCTGGACAAGAACTGCGTGCTGAAAGTAGGTAAAGGGACAAACATCATAACCTCAGTATCTGTATTGCAGCCATAATGCTGAGAGAGTGGGGAGTGACGGGGAGAGAGAGAGAGAGAGGAGAGAGAGGAGAGAGAGAAGTGCCTGCCATAGAGGTTTGGGAGGTAGGGAGGGAATCTGGGGACACTGGTGATGGGAAGTGTGCACTGGTGAAGACAGTGATGGAACATGGTAAGACTGAAAGTCAATCAAAAACAACTTTGTAATTGTGTATCTCACAGTGATTCAATAATATATATGCAATATAATTATATAATAACATATTATATAATAGTTATATAATATTGATCACTTGATCACTTGACATCCTGTTATTCATCGATTTGCTCGAGCGGGCACCAGTAACATTTCCATTTGTCCCTGTCACATGCCAGTGTAGCCCAATGACATCTGATTGCTTCAGGAATACAAAGAGCCTCAAACCATACGTTTAGGGTCTTGATGAAGAAGTTCTGACCATTTTGTAGGTGGGCGGCCACATGATTTTTTTGACATCCCATGGGATCCAATAGGTAACAGCTCTAGTCCAGCAGTCATCTCCAAGTCGCATTACATGTCCAGCCCATCTGATTTTCCACGCCTTGGCAAACGAGACAGCGTCCCTGACTCTGGAACAGCGACAGAGGTCAGAACTCCGGATTCCTTCTCTCACTTGAGTGAGGCGTGATATTCCAAGCATAACTCTTTTGATTACTCTTTGGGAGACCCGAATAGCATTCTCATCCTGCTTTTCGTAGGGCCCAGGTCTCTGAGGCATATGTCAATGCAGGGAGAATGGTGGAGTCAAAGAGATGTGCCCAGAGCTGGAGGTTCTTTGTCCTTTTAGTTATTTCTTCGATGCTCTTGAAGGTGCTCACGCTGCTCTCTTTCTCCTGCGCAGCTCAGATTTTAGGTCATTCATCATGTTGAGTTCTCGACCTAGGTACACATAACTGCTGCATTCAGAGATGTTTTTTTCTCTGAGTTGAATGGAGCATCTGGAACTGGTTTGTTTTTCATGAACATTGTTTTGTTGAGATTCAGCTGTAGACCTACCTTTCCACATATTATACATAGTTATATGTATGACTACATATATTATATATGTTATATAATATTACTATATAATAATATATGATATATTATTGAATCATTATGAGATATGCAATTACAAGGTATATATTATTGAATCACTGTGAGACACAGTTTGTGTGCACATATATATTCTGTATATATATCTATACATACACACATATATATATGTTTAAAAACAAAATAAAACACATCTTTAAGCAGGGAATATAAAGTACAGATAGACATAAAATTTATACATATGTTCAAAGTGAAGCTGTCATGTACCCCTCCCAAGAATTTATAGAAACATTCACATAATCTCATATGAATCCTTCAGGTTGAATGCGAAACTCCTGACCCCTACATGCTACTATGCTACATCGTTTCTACTATGAGAAATGAGGATGATGGCCATCTTCACTTCCTTTTTCAATAGATATGGGTGACCCATTTCTCTGTGACTTTTAAAAAATTATTTCTTTTTAAGAAACATTTGATTTTTTTAAAACCATTCACACGTTTACCGTGTGTGCATATATATGGGCTGTAATAAATACGAATGTCAGAAATAGCAGGGAGAGATCCACTAAGGTACCTGTACCGAAGAGACAGCACATGCAGTGTATGTGTGCCTATGTGTATTGCATATGTCTATTTCTACATATGAATAGGCAGATCCTATACACATCATGTATGTTACTTTATATCTACATGTATATCACATGTATTACTTCATCTCCTATGTAGGGAAAGTAGCAGAAAATTCTTGATGCCCTTAGAGCAGGCTGCGCTGAGTGAAGCATTGTGTAAGAGTCAAATGCATGTGGTGTTATCATTCTCTTTTGCAAAAGATGAAACTTCTGGGGCCAGAACAATATACAGAATTGAGGGCGTTTGCCTGACATGCCACTGACACAGGTTCCATTCCCACCATCCCATATAGCCCCCGAGCACCACCAGGAGTGATTCTTGAGCTCAGAGCCAGGAGTAACCCCCTGAACATTGCCAGGTGTCACCCCAAAAGCTAAATAAATAAATAAATAAATAAATAGATAAATAAATAAATATAAATAAAATAATGACAAAATGGTCAAGAAAAGAAGAGAAAGAAGAAACAGTCTCGGGAGGCTAAAACACTTGCCTCAGGTTGCGTTCTGCTCACATGGGAGAGTGATCCCTGGAAACAGTGAGGAGGAATCACTGCTCACTATGACCCCCACCTCAAACAAAAACAAAAGGAAACAAACCCCCAAAGATCCAGCTTCTGGCTGTCTCTCAGCAGACTAGACACCTTAGACACCGTATAAAACCAGCAGACAATTTCCTGCTGGGAACGTTGGTATTGGGAAATGTGTACAGGTGAAGGGACAGATGTTGGAACATTGTCTGGCTGAAACCCAACCAACAAACAACTTTGTAACTGTGTATCTCACTGTCAGACCATAAACCATCCAGGCGCACAGGGCAGAGTCCTGGGTGTAGACAAGCCTGTCTCCTGTCTGCCTCCTGCCAAGGCGCGCGATAACATTATTTGAATGGTTTATGGTTTATTTGAATGGATTATTTGATCCATTATTTGATCAAATAATCCATTCAAATAAATGGTTTACTTGAATGGATCAATCATAGAAAAAGACTGGGCCCCTGGGATGAACCCAAAGCCTGGCAAGCTACCCGTGGTGTATTCGATATACCAAAAACAGTAACAATAATGGACCTCACCCCAATGAATGGTAACATTACTGGCTCCCGCTCGAGCAAATCGATGAACAATGAGAAGACAAGACAAGTGACAAGTATCTCACTGTAATTCAATTTTTAAAAAATAAAAAATAAAAATTAAAAATAAATAAATTTTTAAAAATTAAAATAAATTCTTTCTGGAGAATCCATTAAAACATACACACATACATACATACATACATACTTAAATAAATAAATATGAGATAAGACCAGCAGGCATTTTGAGATATCCAAATAGGATCCATTTCAGTTTATCCATTTTAGACTCTGTTAAATCCCGTAGACTATTCTGAGCTCCTTTCCTAATCCCTCTACCTAAAGACTTAGTAGATGTCAGAAGAAGTCATGCATTATTGCTAGACTTTATTTTTTTTTCTTCTTTTTAAATTTTTTTATTTTTACAATTACAAAGATATACAATTAAAGAGTTCATATTTGGGTTTTGGTCATACAGTGTTCCAGCACCCATCCCGCCACCAGTGCCCATCTCCCACCACCAACGTCCCGGTTCCCTCCCCCTCCCCAGCCCTGCTCCATGGCAGGTTCTTTATTTCTTTTTTTTTCAAGTGGCTATAAAATATATTTATTTTATTGCTAGACTTTAGGTGACATATTTTTTGTATGGCATTTCACAAGTGTGTACAGGTTTATGCAACACACCTTGTAAGTCAAAGGACCAAATATACTTGGGGCTCGCTACATCTTACAATGGGGTGATTGTAAACTCTATATATTCCATTTTTTCTGTCTTCCTTTCCATAAATTCAACAGCACAACTACAATCTAGCTACTTTTAAAACAATAGCAGCACACACAGTATTTGAGATGGTGAGAACTGCAGGGATGAAATAAGTGAAGAAAAAAATCCTTTTTATCTAAGAGAATGTAGAGCTACAATAGAAGCCAAGTGATATAACAACCAATGGTTTCTCCAAGAAAACTGTGAGACTATTTCTATGAATTTCTGTCCAGGGGATAGAGAGAAAGGAAGAAAAGAGAGAGACACTCTGACCCCTTGTGAAAATATTGATAGACATCCCCCAAAAGACCTCAAATCGTGATCAATTAAAGTCCAACTCCTGGGGAGGCTTGAGATTATTTAGGGCTGCTTCCAAACGGGCTCCCTTGTCAGACACACTGTGAATTATTCCTGCTGATGCCAGGCATACTGTGAATAAACACCTGTTTATTTCCTTTCATTACACAAGAGTGTATTTTGGGTTGAATCATGAGTTTCAACAAACGAAATCCCAACTTGTGTTCAAGTAAACATAAGAAACGTGCAACTGATTCTACAAAAATAAGGTTGCCCCCAAACACTGTACAATTATAACAACTAAGCATAGAAACTCTCTGAAAAATAAATACCTAAAGTTGTATTTTTTCCCTTGAATCTAGAACATCTTAAATAAGTTTCCATTTTGGTAATGGCTCACAGTTGGATTTTTTCTCGTAACATTATTTTAAATGCCCTTTGAAAATCATGTGCCTATTTTATCTACCTAAAAAATAATAGGTGGTTCAAAAATGATAAGAGTGAAATATGCTTGTCTCACCATTTTTAAGGAGGAAAAAAGCCCTCAAGCTGCTTAAAAAACTGAAAGACAAAGAAGGTATATTTCACTATAAATTATTCATTGCACTCATTTTGGATCAATATTTATAAAAAGCATGTGAATATCTATAAAGCTAGGGAGATTCTTTTAAATGTCATAATTCCCTCCTCAAAGCCAATGTCAGAACACAGCTTTTGTACTGACAGTAAATGAGGGCAGGAGGCAGAGGCCCATTTTCTCCTTCTTTAACATCAGGGCACCTTGATCTACTGTGGGTTTCTGTCACTGCTCTTCCATGTGCCCTGCTACTGACGTATTATATTCTGCCAAATGGCTGCACGTCAGAGGAACAGACGGGCAGACAAATGGGTTACCCGCTGTAAAAGATCCCCAATATGGCCCCCCATCCTGGTTTCTCATAGTAGCATGCAGGGGTAAGGGAGGTTTGCATTCAACCCCAAAGATCTAGGTGAGATTATTTGAATGTTTCTATAAACCCTTGACAGAGGTGTTATAGAAACCCTGGTCAAGCCTGGCAACTTCTCTTCTGAGCATACGTATAAAGTTTATGCCTGTCTATGCTTTACATTCCCTGATTAAAGATGTGTTTGAGAAGAAAAGGAATTCAATCAGAAAATGCCCAGCCAATATCAAATATTACCTCATGTTCCCCAAACTCAGATTTATTTCCCACGTGAAAAAAAATGAAGGCCCATGAGAATTTTATTCTCATGCGTTTTGCCAAAGAACACAACAGAGAGAGAGAGAAGAAATGAGTTTCTGAAGTTTCCGTATGAATTCGTCTGTTCTGTTTAAAAAGAGAACAATGATGATGATAAAACAGAGGAAGGTGCCTGAGAATCAGCACAGGCACAGGGTCTTGCCTTAGTCCCTATCACTGCATATAGTTACCAGAACAATGTAAGGAGTCACTTCTGAGCACAGATCCAACAGTAAGCCCTGAGCACTGATGGGCATGGCCCAAGTCCCTTTGCACCCCTCACCCCACTAAAGAACTAATCACTTGTTTCCTGTTGATCATCGATTTGCTCGAGTGGGCGCCAGTAATGTCTCCATTAGTTGGGAAAGAGGTTCATTATTGTTACTGTTTTGGGCATATCGAATACATCATGGGTAGCTTTCCAGGCTCTGCCGTGACTCTGGGTTCACCCCAGGGGCCCAGTCTTTTTCTGTGTCAGACCATCAACCAACAAGGGCCCATGGGACAGAGCCCTGGGTATAGACAAGCCTGGGTGTAGACAAGTAAAGAACTAAACAAATGAAAATATTTCACCACACATCATCACAACAGGTGGCAGACAGGAAACAGGCTTGTCTACACCCAGGGCTCTGCTCTGTGGGCCCCGGATAGTTGATGTTCTGACATAGAAAAAGACTGGGCCCCCTGGGATGAACCTAGAGGCCACAGCAGAGCCTGGCAAGCTACCCGTGGTGTATTCGATATGCTAAAAACAGTAACAATAATGGACTTTATTCCCAATGAATGGAGATGTTACTGGTGCCTGCTCAAGCAAATAGATGAACAACAGGAAGACAAGTGATACAAGTGATCATCACGAGTTATAATCCCCCTATGGTTTGAACCCCTAAGATCCAAACACCCCCACAAAAATGAAACAACCATTAAGATTTCTCTGTTTACCAGCAGAAAAACCACTTATTGGCAACTTTTACACCCAAGGACTAGGAACTAAATACTATTTAAAGTAATATGAAGCTTTCCACAAGTGTGGGAGAGAGAAAGAGAGAGAGAGAGAGAGAGAGAGAGAGAGAGAGAAGCACCTGGAAAAAGAACCAAAATCACTGCCTTGAAAGTCTAACGCTCGCTTTCTTAAGTCTCCTCACTCCTCACTCCACCCAACTCACACACACACACACACACACACACACACACACACACACACACACACACACACACACACACCAAGTCTGCTTGAGATACTTCACAAAAGCTTGGGGGAAGGGAATTACAAGAGGTAATGGACTTTAATCCTGACCTCCTCCCAAAGACAGATAAAATAAATTACATAATTTATTAGTAAAAATATGAAAATGGATTGATCATACTTTTTTTTCCTTTTTGGGTCACACTCGGCATTGCTCAGGGGTTGCTTCTGACTCGGCACTCAGGAATTACTTCTAGAAATGCTCGGAGGACCCTATGGGATGCCAGGGATCGAACCCTGGTCGGCCATGTGCAAGACAAATACCCTACTCGCTAGACTATAGCTCCAGCATCTATGTTGACCATACCTTAAAATACTATGGAATTTACTTTTGTATTTACAGTTCAAAGGCTTATAATATAAAATTTGCATGCAACAGAACATTAAAATGCTTTTTACTTTCTCCTGATGATACTCCCTAGCTGTGGCTACTACTCTGGTCTCGCGTCAAACAGAGATACAGACAGAGACAGTGCTTGACACACTCCACATTGCTCAGCAAGCACCTACAACTGGGATACTAGCGCTAGTACAATTGTATTATGGCCAGTGCACACACAAGTGTTCAAACACTGGTAGCCAAAAGTAAGTGTGCAAACCCTGGAGAGCTCCACAACTAAGTAATCAACTGTGCAAGCCCAGGATATCATTACAAAACCAATAAGAGAGAGGATGAGGGAGCAAATACTCTTAAAGCAATCAGAGTTACACTGTTGACTTGTATGTATCTATACTGTGTCTATATCTATTGGAGCTCTTCTTCTTGGACTTAAAATGATCATTTCCTTAAAACAGTTCTTTCCACTCAATAAACGGCTCCTCAGCAGTAACAGAAATTCAGCTCTTGACTACATTAACCTTGGCAATGCTGAACATGTTTTTTAAATAATTATTTCTGCTGCAGGATGCTGTGGCAAATCTTCAGGTGGGAAGAGGCTCCATCACTGGGATCAATCACTACAACATTAAGTAAGGCCTGGAGGGGAGGCCAGAGTGTCAGGACAGTGGGTAGGGTGCCTGCCTACCTCCGCCATTCTGTATGGCTTCCCTGAGCCCGCCAGGAGTGATCCATGAATGCAAAGCTGGATTAAGCCCTGAGCATCACCAGGTATGACCCTAAAATTTCAATAAATAAACCAGTAATTAGAGACAGACATGGGGCAGAGCTGCTACTTGCTCTCCCTGTGCCCAGCTGCTCAAGGAGCCCAGGAGAGAGGCGGGTTCTAGCCCTGGCCCGCCAGCCCAGCAGAGCCTTGCAACAAGCCAGACGACCCCCCTACTCCATGAGGGCCTCCATTTTCCACATCCGGACTTCTCTCCGTCAGAACTCCACCCAGCAGACCAGCCTATCACAGTCCGGCTCGGTTCATCATTAAATGCTGGACTTAGAGATGACTGCAAGAGTATGCTACCTGCATGGCAGAGCCTGGCAAGCTACCCGTGTTGTATTTGATATGCCAAATACCAGTAACAATTATAGACCTCATTCCGGAATGGATTGAGGCTCTTTATGTTCCTGGAGCAAGCAGGTGCCCTTGGGCTCTACTAGCATGAGACAGGACATATGGAGATGTTACTGGGGCCCGCTCGAGCAAATCGATGAACAACGGGAAGACAGTGATACAGTGAAACCAGTAATTAAAGAAGTCCTGAAGACCACCCCCAAAAAGCAAACTTTAATACATATTGAAGGAGCTACTGCGGCCCTTCTAGAAAGTAAACCGTGTTATCTGAGCACAGCTTTTCCTGGGCAGAATACAGGCACTAACTTTAGTGACTGAACAGCAAAAGCATTTCCGTTCTTCTTAATTTTTCCCAATCCACAGCTGCATGCCCATTTCAGTCCTCTCTCTTTCTCTCTTTTGATTAAAAAAATATACATCTTGAGGGGGAGTCCCCGGCTGATGCTCTCCCCTTTCTGTTTCTCTCTCAGCCCCCTCTGCCCATTGCGTGTCTGGAGACCACTGATGTCGCTGAGCATTTACTGGAAACCTGGAGCTATTTCCTCTGAGTCTTCCTTACAAGACTCCCGAAGCCTCGGTGGCTTTCTGCATCAGCAGTTCCATCTTTGGGGCACAGAGATTGATTTTCTTTCTTCCTACCAGCAAAAGTCCTGAGCGTAAGTCCCCTGCCAGCTACCCAGAGGGCCTGAGAATACAACCACCAGGATCCACTTGAAAAACTCATAGCAGGGAGCAGGGGACAGAGGGGAGCATGTCCCGTCACCTCTATGCTTCTCCCTGGGTTAAGTTTTCCCTGTATAAACAGAGGTGAGCTGGGCTAAGGCCTGTTCTACAACAGCTGCAGGCATGGTTATGTTTAGCCAAATTGGCGCGTGGCTTCTACATAGAAAATCTGCATTTAGCACACCAGCACAAGCATGAATATTCAAGAAGTTTTCACATGAGGGGCCTGAACAGTTACTTCTTGATCTGAGGGTGTGAGAAAAAATCTTGTTTTGGGGGCTGACAGGGATGAGAAAATCCTGAATATGCCCCTTACCTAGGTGTGTGTTTGAATGAATGATTTAGTGCCAGCTTTAACAGTCAAAAAAGAGCATATAGGTAGGTTGCTGAAAAGGAAAAGCTTGTCTACTTTGGAATTAGAAAAGTACCCCTTGAAAGCAGGTCTAAAAGAGAAGGCTTTGTTGAGAGAGTGGGGCATAAGGAAAAAGCCAAGTTCCATGAGCGTTAGTGACCTACCCGCTGTCTGCAGGTTCTAAGAAATACATTTCTGGGGCCAGGGAAATAGTAGGGGGGGGGTTAGGGCCCTTTGCCTTACATAGAGTCAATCAGGTTCTATTTCCCCCATCACATAGGCCCCACCCCTCCAGCATCACCAGAAATATGCTCTGAGCACTGAGCCAGGTATGACTCCTGAGACAGATATGAGCTCAAGAAAGAAAAGGAAGAAAAAAAGCAAAAATGAAGCAAGAAAAAGCAAAATAGGAGGAGCAAGAAAAATGAAAGAAAGAAAGAAAGAAAAGAAAGAGAGAGAGAGAGAGAGAGAGAGAGAAAGAAAGAAAAGAAAGAAAGAAAGAAAGAAAGAAAGAAAAAGAAAGAAAGAAAAGAAAGAAAGAAAGAAAAAGAAAGAAAGAAAGAAAGAAAAAGAAAGAAAGAAAGAAAGAAAGAAAGAAAGAAAGAAAGAAAGAAAGAAAAGAAAGAAAGAAAGAAAGAAAGAAAGAAAGAAAGAAAGAAAGAGAAGGGAAGGAAGGGAAGGAAGGAAAGAAAAGAAGGAAGGAAGGAAGGAAAAGAAGAGAGAGAGGGAAAGAGGGAGGGAAGCAAGGACGGAAAGGAAGGAAGGGAGGGAGGGAGAGAGGGAGGAAGGGAAGCAGTAAGGGAGAAAGTGAAGGAAGGAAGGAAGGAGGAAGGAAGGAAGGAAGGAAGGAAGGAAGGAAGGAAGGAGGTTGTTTTATCTAAAGAAGATTGATAAAGGAACAGGTAAAAAGAGACAGAGACAGGAAAAAATAGGATTTAGATATATAATCAGAACACACATCAGAGTAACCAGATTCAGAATTAACCAATAACATGGACCTTTAAAAGCTATCATATTATTTTCAAGATTTGAAGTAATGTTCCGCTGCACATTCGTGTCAAAGGTAGGAGAGTAATAATATAGCATGTTTTTAAGGGCCCCCTCTTTACAAATCAATAGCAATGATTCAAAAAATCTCAACTTGGAAGAGCATGCTCATTGTCTTGATAGAAATTGCACTTGGCTCTTAGCTCAGAAGGATGTTTGCCATTTCCTTGTTATCTTTTGACTATTGAAGTTTTCAAGGATGACATTGCCAAAATAAAATTTAATTCTACATCATTTTTTAAAAAACATTAAGCAGTTGCCTTGAACCAAGGTATAAAAATTGGTGACTTAGCATTTCTGAAAAACATAAAAATAAGGAAATTTTGATTCGAACTTGAAATAAAAACAAATTATTCTACAGTAGCCTAGCGTTTAAAAACCATCCTCTATAACATATGTCTTTAGAATAATAAAAGTTCTCCTTTCTGATGCCATGTGATATAGCATTTGTTTTATCCACAAAATTATTTTTTTATTTCATATTTTGCTGTATCTCACAACAACCTTAATACTTAATACTTAATAATTTCTGATACAAGTTTCTAAATATTCTTTATCACGTCAAGTGTGTACCATGTGTTTGCGTTCTATTTATGATGGGACTCTTTACATAACACCACACATTTTCAAAAGAACCTATTAAAATAAAATTTCAAAAAAGCCATCATAAATGAAGGGAAAAAAAAGAACCTCCCCAATGTTTAGAGACTCAAATGTCAAATTCTATCAAAATTTACCGTGGATTACCTGGAGACAACATCATCTTCTAAAATAAAGTGTGTAGATTGATCTTCAATAAAAATAAAAGCAGGAAAACAAAGTCGGGTGCATTGAGCACCCTCATTTGTCAAACCTGGCATGCAAACTCTCACAAATAGTGCTGACTTTCCAACATTCAAACAATAACAATAATTTGGGGAGGTAGGGTGTGGTGAGAAAAGGTCAGCTTCAAACGCGCAATGTCAAATATGAGTAACCTTTTAAGAAGCCATTACCCGAGGCCCTTAACCCCTTACAGATGGGAAATGAGGTGCAGAGCAAGCGAAATTAAGATGATGGTGTGTTGACAACGGAAGTAGATTCCTTTTCCATTGCTACAGACAACAGGAATGACATGGCACCTTCTCAAACTGACACGTTAATGAATTTAGCAACACCTGAACTTTGCCAGCGAGGAACACCTTTGACACCTGAAGTTTCTCTTGTGTCGGTAATAATAGGATTCAGTAGCGTTCTCTCCTTCCATATTTGATGGCAGAATTTCCTTTTGGGCCCTAACAAGTTGACAGCAAGTGGTTCATTTTGCTTCTTCTTTTAATGACATCTTCTTTGCAGGTGAACTGCAGATGTAATAACTCCCTTTATTATTATTTTTTTTGGTCTTGGAAGCTTCAGAAATGTCATCGTAAGAACCAAGATATCTCAATCATGCTTCATGATACAAACAGGAAACTAGGGGCTTTGCAAGGTGCATGGATCTTATTAGTGAAGAAGTATAGCTCTGCGTGGGGCAGGCAGTTTTGTTCATTCCAGGGAGGTGAGCCTTGGGGGTTAAGGTTTAAGTGTGACACGGGTGGGAATCCGGATAGCATTTTATTTGCTGGCCTCATAAAAAATACAGAGCACAACGGTTGGGTAACTGAAGCAGATGACCTTGTCTGCATTTGGGACCATCCAGACAGCAAGGTAGTGAGCTCTTGCCTCAGCAATTTGCCACCGTGGGGTCTCCATTATGACAAAGTTCAACTATGTGAACTTTAGCTATGTGAATAGTAATGCCACACTGTAAGTACAACTGCCTATTCATGAAGACAAGAAACTCAAGTTTTCTATTTCTCTCCCTTCTTCAGTATTTCTATTTTTCCCATGAGTCTGACTCAATAGTGACATAGTCATCTCTTTGTGCCGTTCCCCTTCTTTTACGCAATGAAAAGGCAATAAATACAATACTTGTGGTTATCATTAATTTGTAGAATGGTCATGAAACCCACAGGGGGTGGGGGGGGACAAAGTGTGATGAACAGCACCCCCAGATTTAAACTTTGGCGACGTCAGAGCTGCCTGGGGCCTCCAGATAACTTAGAAATTCTCTGTTGCAGCTTCCTGAAATGACTAATCCAGCTGGTCACCAGTGAGGGGGAAGATAGGAATATTTTAAAAATACAGTTCACCCATGGTATACAATTTCTTGTGGGTGAGTCAAGTCAAACTTCCTAGCACAATCGCATTTAAATGTGAGTGGGGTGGGCCAGAGCTGGTTAAAGGGTTCCCCCCCAAATCTCAGCTGCCAGCCCTGGGTCACTCTCCCATTACCAAGATACATCAGGAGTGATGCCCCAATTTCTTATTTTAGCGGGGGAGTCGGAACCATACCTGGCTGTGCTGTGATCAGGGCTTTCTCCTGGCTCTGCACTCAGTAGTCAACACCATATATTGTGTTGTCCACTGAGCGCAGAGGTCAACCGGGGTTGAACCCAAGTTGGCTGCATGCCAAGTCAAAGACTCTACCCACAGTGTTATGTCCCCACCCCATCTCACCCCTTATTTTAGCCACTCTGGTGGTACCCCAATGCCAAACACCAGTAACAATTATAGACCTCATTCCGGAATGGATTGAGGCTCTTTATGTTCCTGGAGCAAGCAGATGCCCTTGGGCTCTACTAGCATGAGACAGGACATATGGAGATGTTACTGGGGCCCGCCGAGCAAATCGATGATGAACGGGAAGACAGTGTTACAGTGACAGTGAATATTCCCTAAATGAATGAACTCTCAGAGCTACCTGTCTTGTCAATCTTGATCTTTCTTTTTTTCTTTCTCTACCTTAAATCACGTTATGATCATGGTCAAAACTTTTCAGATAGGAACAGCAGCAACAGTATACCAGAGAGAGTGTTTGCCTTGTCTGCAGCGAATCTGGGTTTCATTGTCGGCCTCCTTTGGTTTCCCTAAGTACTACCAGCTCGCTGGGTACAATCCAACAACCTTTTGAAAAAGTAAAAGATTTCAAGAAACAACAAACTTTTCCAATGTCTCAGATTTATTTGAAACTGCAGACTCAAGGTGCGGAGAGACAGGACAGGGGTTAAAGCTCTTGTTTTGCACACTGTGGACCCGAGTTCTATCCCGGCACCCCATATGGTTCCCCTGAGCACTTTCAGGGAGTGGTCTCTGAGTACAATGCCAGGAGGAGTCCTTAGCTCCACCAAGTGTGACCCAAACACAATCTTCATAAAAAGTCAGACCCTACCCATTTTAAGCGAGTTTTGTCCCAGACCAAACCCCCATACCCTTGAAATCTTGGTCCATTTGTGCTGTGTGGACTCCCTACAATTATTCAAGTGTTAAGTGTAGCCCATGGATTATTCTGAAATTAAAAAAATCATTCCATAAAAGCTGAGGAGGGTTTCTCCATTAAAAACGTCTGAGGGTCGAGGCCTCCCCCTCCGGGCGTGTCTTTGTAGGAATGCACACGCACCGACCTCTGCTTATCACAGGTAAAATAATGACTTCTTCACCTGTCAACAGCAAGCTGAAAATTCCCACACATGGGGGCTAAGTCTGTTGCATGGGGCTTTGAATTTCAGCCGCTTTGCTTTTCAATGCCTGGGTTTCACTGGTGTCTCTTTTGTGTCTCTAAAGCTCACAGTGGGTCTCTCTTTGGTGCTGGGTTTTTCTTTTCACAGTGACATTTCAACATAAACAGTCAATATTCATTACCTCCAAGGAACCGTCCCTCCCACGGCTGACCAATTAAATACCAGCTGAGACGGGCAGACAAAGCTGAAATCTGTGACAACACAGGCTTCAAGCTTACTTTCTGCTCCCCTGAAAAGGGAGAAAAATGGGACTCAAAACAAAGAAAGCTGGGGATTTAGGGACTATCTCTCTCCAAGAGGCACAATTCCATTGGATATTCAGGTCCTCTATCTTTTCATCTGCTCTACGCCAGAGTGGAGGGATTTGGTATTGGAAGCGTGTGTGTGTGTATGTGTGCGTAGTGCGTATGTGTGTGTGTCTGTGTGTGCATGCATTGCATGTGTGAGCACTGCTTGTTTTTAATAATTCAGAACCAGGCATTTTTGAGGTTTCACTGTGCAGGACAATCAGTCCCTTAATTAGTTCCTGCCTGAAGATGGCCATATTGGCATAAGCTGTGTACTCAGATGCCAGTGGACCTGACCTTTATTTTCTTACTCTGCTGACTAATTTGATTTCGTTTGATTTCTGTATTTCTCCACCACACAACAGTGACTTAGGTGGCGCTACTCAGAATGTCTTGCGGAGATTGTCTTCAGTGGTGACCCCCCACACTCTCTTGGGAATTACTGAGAAGGGGCGGTGAGACCTGGAGGGGTACTCTGAGCTCCAGGTTCACTTTGTGGAGTAAAGAGGTAGATAGGTGGGATGGGGGGATTCTTATCTATTCCTTTGAATTACTGGAGAGTTCGATTTCTTTCCCATTCCAGACATCCCCTGCCTCATCCTCACATATTTTCCAAGAAACACCAAAGCATGTAGACACTGAGGGAAAACTGTTTTTTTTTTCTTGTCGAAATCTGGAGAGTTTTCTTTTAATGATGGTAATAACTGCAATTTTTTCAACCAGCTCGTTTTTCTTTTTCACAAGTTCAAGCAGTGCTTACATGCTAAGTGTGAGACAATATCTTCTCTGCAGAGGAATGGGGCAAGGAATCTGTTATCTGGATATTTTTTTTCTCTGTAAATCTCTACGGACATCAGCCACCTTCGCCAAACAAACATTCTTCTCCCTCAGGGACTCTTGAGGTGCTGATTTTTCATATTGGCCATGCAGGCCTCAAGGAAAACCCAAACTGCTCTCAGAATGGCCTTTCACAAATCCAACATTTTCTGAAGGACTGTGTTAGAGCACACTCTAGCCCAAAGAAGGAGTGAAAAGCCCAAAGTGGCTAATGAATGAGACCCAAGTACATCATTTTCCGACGCATCCATAAACACCCCTAGCTTCCTCATCAAGTCTGAAAGACATCACAGCACTTCTAAAACACTGTCACTCTGGATTGCAATCTGTACTCAACTTCCTGTAGAAATGGAATTAAGCTCAGGGATCAAAATTCCAAGCAAAGTGTTGTGCAAAATGTGGGTGTTATCACTGGCAGCTGCTTAAGAGATCTGATGGGCAGGTCCATTCCTGAGTGTTTCCTCTCATGAAAATGAAGGAAGAGTTTGTTCCAGAACAGAAACTTTACTTTTGTGTGTGTTTGGGGCGGGGGGGCTACCTTTTTTTTTTGTGGGAGGGAGACTATTGTAAGAAAAAGTTTAGCTCCTAGGAACTCCGCCTGTAGGTGTGTGTGTGTTAGGCACGCGCCATTGAGGATGGGGGGGGGGGGGGGGGCAACACAGACCTCCAAACCAGAGTAAACGAATATAATCATCAGAGAATTTCAGTTTTCATTTGTGCTTCCAACAGCTAGAGGGCACAAAAGAATGCTTTTACCTTGTCTTGTCTTTCTTTCTTTTTTTTTAAATGTAATTACTGTGTGGAAGTCCATAGGTTCATAAACAACAACAACCAAAATGTAAAAACAAGGAGAACAGAACAGAGAGAGCTGTTCTCCTCTACTTTACCAGGTCAACTTTTCATATTTTCTTACGGCAGGAAAACAAAATCCATGAAAGTGAAGTGCACAAACTTGATCTTCTGAAAACAAGGGGCAAATCCATAGAATGGGAGGCTGAGACGGGGCGGCCTCACTCTGAATGTGGCCCGTTATTGTGCTTCTGAACTCTCGCGGAGCTCTTTGTTCCAACGCACTGTAAACACATGTTTAACCTTTATCATTCGGCATCTTAAATATTAATGTTGGTTGTGATTTTGCATTAACAACAGCTATTATTTTTGCACTAATAAGAGGCTTACAAGAATAAACATGAAAGACGAAGAGCAACCTCCTTGTCAATTAAGGCACAGTCAGCAGTACTTCAAATGAACAGTTCTAGCGGATCACAGCCACTGGAATCAGAGGGGAAATGCATGCTTTAAGAAACACAAAAGAGGTTCCAAGCAGGACTCTCAGTTTTGCAATCTTTCCCCCTCTCCACACTTCGACACTCACTTCCCATCTTGGAAAGCCAGCCAGTCAAACTCAATAGTCAAAGGCATTCTTTTTGGACCATTTCTTTGAAAGCATAATAGTTTGGCATTTTTCTGCAAGACACACTAATAAACCTCAGGAGAAGTCGCATCTGTTGCTGGAGTACAAAATGGGTTGGGCCTCAATAGCATAATATATATAAACACTTTTTCCCCCTAATGAACTGTACCGCCCCTTAGGCATAAATGAGTTGGATGTGGCTAGAGTACCATTTGCCAAATTGTAAATTGCCTACATTTATTTTGGGAGTGCACTAAACAGAGTGCTAATTGCCTTGTTTAGCACTTTCCTTTCTTTCATTTGCACTGGTGTAAAATCTTAGTAAATTAACTCAAGGCTTTTATTATGTAGGTAGCATTTGAACAACCAAGAATTAGTGAGGAGACAGCATGAAAGGGCTGATGCAAGAGGAGTTGGCTACCCATAATGCCATTTATATGTCCCTTGAATTAAAAGGACGGAATTAACTTTTAATCCTTGGGCTTTTTAAATAGCTAATGTTAACATGGAGTGTATTACGCAGCCATTTTATTCAAATTTGCTCACTTAAAATGGGAAGAATGTTAACAACCGTGATCATATGGGGAAAGAGCACGGCGCTGTATTCATATACACAAGTGTATATATTAAGATTCATTCGAAATAGCAATTTATGTCGCTGTAGTCAATTGCATAGTCAAGATTCCAGCTTATTGTGGAAGACAAAACACTCCAAAGTCATTACCATCCACTGCCGTGCTGTAGCCTATGTAGAAGGAGTTGGGCGTCTCATTGCCATTCCTAATGGACAGGTGTATGCTTCAGAAAAGCTATCATCAGACAGCGCCCAGAACAGAAGGCTTCCTGGCTCCTTGAAGGTAAAGAATAGAGACAAAATAACCCCTAGAGACTGACAGTTTTATACTCTTACAGGTAGCCTCTCTGGGGGAGGGGGGCACATGTCCAGGAGTCCTGGAATCTGGCATATGCAGGGCTCTGTGAACACACCAAGATGGTTTTTCTCTGTCCTCAGGGCCCCTAGCTTCACCTTTTCCACTAGGTTTTGTAAATCCAAATCAGGGGTGCAGCTTCAAATGGACCTTTTGAAAGTAAAGAAAATTTGTTGCCTATGACGATTTTCAGTGAAAAGCAATCCATCCATTATCGTTGTTTTTGAATTCGTGCTTTGTCCTTCAAATATCACAAAAATTGTGTTATGAAAGCAGAGAGATAGTACAATGGGGAAGGCCTTGCATGTGGCCAACCCAGGTTCAATCCTGGGCATCCCATATAGTCTCCTGAGCACAGTCAGGACTAATTTTTGAGTGCAGAGCCAGGAATAAACCCCTGAGCATTGCTTCTGTGACCCTAAAGAGAGAGAGAAAATGAAATAAGAAAGGAAAGAAAGAGAGAGAGAAAGAGAGAGAGAAAGAAAGAAAGAAAGAAAGAAAGAAAGAAAGAAAGAAAGAAAGAAAGAAAGAAAGAAAGAAAGAAAGAAAGAAAGAAAGAAAGAAAGAAAGAAAGAAAGAAAGAAAGAAAGAAAGAAAGAAAGAAAGAAAGAAAGAAAGAAAGAAAGAAAGAAAGAAAGAAAGAAAGAAAGAAAGAAAGAAAGTTGTGTCAAAGTTCACCAATACACACTGTATCACTGTATCACTGTATTCCCGTTCATCATCGATTTGCTCGAGCGGGCACCAGTAACATCTCCATATGTCCTGTCTCATGCTAGTAGAGCCCAAGGGCATCTGCTTGCTCCAGGAACATAAAGAGCCTCAATCCATTCCGGAATGAGGTCTATAATTGTTACTGGTATTTGGCATATCAAATACAACACGCACGGGTTGCTTTGCCAGGCTCTGCCGTGCAGGTAGCATACTCTTGTAGTCATCTCTAAGTCCAGCATTTATTGATGAACCACGTGACCGCAAGCGGCCCACGGGAGTCGGGCTGTGATAGGCTGGTCTGCTGGGTGGAGTTCTGACGAGAGAGAAGTCTGGATGTGGAAAATGGAGGCCCTCGTGGAGTGGGGGGGTCATCTGGCTTGTTGCAAGGCTCTGCTGGGGTGGAAGGCCAGGGCTAGAACCTGCCATCCCTCCTGGGCGCCTTGTGAGCGACTGGGCACAGGGAGAGCAAGTAGCAGCTCTGCCCCATGTCTGTGAGTCTCTGGGACAACGTATCAAAAATTAATGATGATGAAAAATACATCTCAATGTCTTAGGAAAGATTACACACTTGGGTTCATATAGATCCAAGACCCAAGAAGTATGATGGTAAGTTCCTGATAGGTTGTGTGCTAATGATGAAACAAATACTGAAGCCGGACAAATGTATGTGAATATCAATTTCTTCACTAGAACTCTGCATTCTGGCAAGTTTTGAATATTGGGTGTTTTTCATCTCTTATATGGAATGACCCAGCCCACCAGGACATACTTCTCAGAGGAATATATAGACAAATGGCTGTAGAGTTTCTAATGCATAGCAGGTTGTCAAAGCGTGATTTCCTTCCCTCACCCTCCTGTTTCAGTTCACTTTTCATTCCACCTTTTCCATGTATTCTTGAAGCGAACCCTTTCTTGACTGTTAAAAGATATAGTAGTTACTGGGTCAAAGTCATTACACTACTATATCTTTTAACAGAGACTCACAGACATGGGGCAGAGCTGCTACTGGCTCTCTCTGTGCCCAGCCGCTCACGAGGTGCCCGTGAGGGATGGCGGGTTCTAGCCCTGGCCCGCCACCCCAGCAGAGCCTCACAACAAGCCAGACGACCCCCCCACTCCATGAGGGCCTCCACTTTCTACATCAGGACTTCCCCCTAGTCAGAACTCCACCCAGCATACCAGCCTATCACAGACCGGCTTGCGGCAGAAGCGGCCGCGCAGTTCATCAATAAATGCTGGATTTTGAGATGACTGCAAGAGTATGCTACCCGCACGGCAGAGCCTGGCAAGCTGCCCGTGTTGTATTTGATATGCCAAATACCAATAACAATTATAGACCTCATTCCCATGACCTGATGGAATGGTTTGAGGCTCTTTATGTCCTGGAGCAAGCAGGTGCCCTTGGGCTCTACTTGCATGAGACAGGTCATATGGAGATGTTACTGGTGCCCGCTCGAGCAAATTGATGATGAACGGGAAGACAGTGATACAGTGAATGACTTTGATTCTATACAATGCAATTGAGCAGGAGAACACCCCCCATCTGATGAAGAAATGAGTGAGAAAAATGTGTTTTAAGAGTGTATCTGGGAGCCAGAGTGATAGTACAGCAGGACTTTGCCTTGTACGCAGCAGACCCAGGTTCAATTCCTGGAATCCCATAAGACCTCCAAGCATGGCCAGGAGTAATTCTTGAGTTCAGAGCCAGGAGTAACCCTTGAGCATTGCTATGTGTGACCCAAAAAGATTTAAAAAAAGAGTGTATCTGGAATAATATCAAAGTTAATGATACTATTAGTTACCGATACTGTTAAGTATAAATCCAGCTTCCTTCTCGTCCATTATTAACGGGAGTTGGTGTGTATATATGATTACAGTAGATGTTTATAATACATAAATTATACCAGAGATTTCATGATGAAGCATTTTTGTGAAGTTTCCAGACCGAAAGAGCTTGGAAGCATTTCAGGTTGTTAACTGGAATTACACACACTTCTGCAGATACCACGAGGCCTACCCATTACTCAACACCAAATTGCGGTTATTATAAGTTTTACAAGAAATAAGGTAGGATTTAACGTATTTCCCAAACTAATTTCCTTGCCGTGGAAACGAAACGATGGCTCAACTACTAAGCCTTGTCTGATTCTCCATTTCAATAGAGAACATGTTGGCAAACGAAACCTAGTGATGTAGGAGATTAGACAAAAATGGAGAAAGGTGCTTTTCTTCATCCTTCATCCCTCCCCAGGAGCTGAAGCCATAAATGTGGAGCTGTAAAGTTTCTCCATGGGTGCAAGATATACCTTCGACATGGGGGATGCAGCACCAGGACCTGCAGGAATTTTTCCCAGTCTCTTAACGCAAGATGTGAGCTGGCGTTCCTTTCTGAGAGAACTCCTCGGCAAATACGGTCCTATACAGAAGAAAGTGCAAAAAGTGGCCAACGGAAGAAATTTTAAAGAAAATAACTTGCTGTTCAGTTAAGTTGCAAAGGGCTGTCTCAGGCTGGTAAAATGGCCAAGAGGAATCAGAAGCCTGAAGTAAGCAAGGTCCAGTGGGACTAAGCTACTGGAGCTACCAAGGAAGCCACAAGGACTAAGCAAGCACCTAAAAAGACAGCAATGGCTGCTTCTGAGGCTCCCCAGGAGGCAGCCCTGAAACAAAAGATTGTGAAGCCTGTGCAGGTATCTGCAATGAGAGTTAGTGGGAAGACACTCTAAGCTGACAGATCTGAATTTTAGATAAAGATCTGACTATAAAGAAAAGGGGAAAAGTTAGAGCAAGACTAGTTTAACCTATGCGATTTACTTTATGTATTTGGAGATACGGTCCACACCATGAGGGCTGCCGTTTCAACATCCAGACTCCACAGCTTGTCAGAGTTCCACACAGCAGAAAAAGCCCATCTTTCCCAGTCTCGCAAGGCCACTTTGCGACTGTGCGGTTCATCAATAAATGCATAAGATGAGAGCCTAGTAGTATCCCATCCACACGGCAGAGCCTGGCAAGCTATCCGTGTCATATTTGTTATGCCAAAAAGCAGTAACAATTATAGACCTCATTCCCGTGACCTGAAGGAATGGTTTGAGGCTCTTCATGTTCCTGGAGCAAGCAGATGCCGTTGGGCTACACTAGCATGTGACAGGATGTATGGAGATGTTATTGGTGCCCGCTAGAGCAAATTGATGAACACGGGAAGACAAGTGAAGTGATACAAGTGATTTGGAGATACGGTATTTCGTAATTCAGAGGACTGGCTGCTTTTGAACTGGTGCTGCGTGAAATAACCGATTCCTATAAAATAACATTAGCCTCTCCCAAGTCTTGTAAGAATTTATTCATTGACAAGTCCTTGGTTAGACCCTAAACTTTGGTGAGGATGGTCTTTAGAGTCCCCCAATCAACGTGAATGGTTATTCTAATACTTGAATATCTAAGAAATTCAACACTTGTTTTTCATGACTTTTTTTAAGGGGGCTCTTTGCATCACACCCTGAGATGCTCAAGGGTTACTCCTGGCTCTGCACTCAGGAATTACTCCTGGCAGTGCTATGGGATGCCGGGATCAAACCTGAGTCAGCCCGGTGTGAGGCAAACACCCTCCCTGCTGGACTATTGCTCCGTGCCCTTTCATGAGACTTTTAAGAGAAGTCTAAAGGCAGAAACAAAAGATTGATCAGGCTTTTCTCTAAAGAAACAGGAGTCTAGGTAATGATCAATGCTTCTTTTGTTTATTTCGTCGTGTTGAGTTGCACTCAGAAGTACTGAAGCGCTTACTCCTTTCTCTGCACTTGGGGATCACTCCTGGCAGGGCTCAGGGAATACTATGGGTGCTGGCATCAAAACCCGACCAGTGTGGGCAAGCAAATGCCCTCTCCTTTGAGCTAGCTCTCTGGCCCAGTGTGATGTATGTTTCCACCTTTTCATTCCAGTGTGTTTTCCCTTCTTAAACCTTTAGGCAAAGGGTCTAAAATTAATCTTTTACGCTACAACTTATTTTAACATAGTTTACTTTTATGGTTCGGTGTCTTGTCTCTATATAAGACACAAGGCCCTCCACATTTTCCACTTCCTAGCTTTTCTCCCTGTCCTGCTTTCTTTTCTTTGATCTAATTCTTGACATTTTAATCTGCAGATACTTGTTTTTTTTTAAGGCTCTTTAGTGGAAACTATTTACACAGATGAACCATAATTTTTTTTCAAAGAAAATATCTGTTCTTTATGGGATACCCTCTTATCACTTTGAATCTTAAGATTTCTGAGGTTTAGTCATGTTTGTTTGGGAGAATTTAGTTTTGATGACCTGCAAGCCACTTCCACTTTGAATGATCTTGCCAAATGTTTAATCAGTGTGACATTGAATTTTACTAGCTAACTGGTACATGGAGTTTTTAAAGGTCAAAAGCTACCTAAGATCATTAAACTCTTGGAAAACCCAACCCCCCCCAAAAATTGTTTATTTGTCTTAAGGAATTCATTATAATGGAAGTACAAGCTCTGACATCAATACGTGCATGTAAGTTTCCCTGTTAACATTTTATTTCTTACGTGAGGTACAGCTGGGTGTCAGGGTGCACTTACCGGGTACTTCTCTGAGTTCCTATGGTCTCAGATCTGAAGTAAACTGGGCTAATTCTCATACACAGAGAACATGTCAGGCTTGAAATCTTCATAGGCCAGTAGGTATTAATTGGGAGGGAGGAGAGAGAGAGAGAGAGAGAGAGAGAGAGAGAGAGAATATAAGAGAGGCTCTTGGGCAAAACTCAGACATGTAGAATGATGAGGCTTAGATTCCTGAAACGTTATGTTCCTTCCAATCCCAGAAGTATTCTGACACTTTCTAACTTGTCTATTGTCAAGTGGTTTCCTACACCACACACTCCATTAAATATTTGATCAATTTTTCCCATAAACTTATGGGCAAAGCATGGTCTGCAGCTTGGCTAAGATTATTAGCAATAATGAGGAGAAGAGGTCTCACACCCCTAATTGCTGTCTATGGGAGATAGACCATGCGTCTTTATTACTCAATGTGAAAGTTCTAAACTGCCTTTGGAGGAGCTTGTGGGGAGTGGGGGTGGGGAGCTGCCACATCTGGCAGTGTTCAGGGGTTGCTCATGGAGGGTCTAAGAGAGGAAGGTGGGGCGGGAGGGAACTAGGCTGTCCTGGGGATCAAATTTGGTTTTCCGGCATGCAAGGCCTCAGCCCTTTGAGCTCTTCGCCAGTCTAAAATACATTCTAAAACACTTTTTTTAATGAAAGTTGTAAGTGTGCTTTTAAAGCATTATCATTTTCTTTCTATTCCGAGTGCTAAGGCTAAAAATGCAGAGGTGAGTTGTTTTTTTAAATAGGATTTAGAGCAAAGAGACTCTTTAACTAAAGCTATTGCCTTCAAAGTTTTTCTTCTACCCTCCTAGCTGGAATGCATATTAAGATTAAAACTCAAAGAAGGGAAGATCTTAAGTAAAATGATTTCATTGCATCACGATTTCTAGTCTAGTTGCTTTTTAAAAAATATTTTATTATACCATTGTTAGATATACAATTACGAGATGTTCGAGTTTTGGTTCTACAGTGTCCCAACACTCATCCCTCCACCCATGCCCATTTCCCATCACCCATGTCCTCACTTCCCTCCCCTTCCCCCAGCCTGCCTCCATGACAGGCTCTTTGTATCCTTTCTCTCTCTCTCTTTCTCTCTCTCTCCTCTCTTTCTCCTACTCCCTTCCCTTTCTTACACATTGTGGATTGTAATATATTCTAGAACATGATTGGATTGGTTCCACTAGTTTGATGTACCTCAGGGAAAGCCAAATGGCAGCTCTCCCCTGTGCATCTGAGTCTCTGCATGATGGTCCATCACCCCGAGGCAGTTCATGGGTGGGGCCACTAGGCCTCTGGGATTGGTCAGAGAGGGGAATGGGGACCCCAACTCCATCTCCATGAATGCCCAGTGACTTCTGCCTCTGAGAGCCGCCTACCTGGCTTGAACTTGGCTGCTCTGTTGAGAACAGCGCCTCTCTTGGGTAGGTTCTGATGAGCTGTGGGGTCCAGACCATGAAAATGGTGCTATTTTAGTGAGCAAGTCTCATCCAGCTGCTTCTGAAGCCCTACAGAGGTGATGGGCCCACTCCCAAAACCCATCTTGCCTCTTGGAAGCCACATGGTCAGCTGAGCTAAGGGAGAGCCGGATGGCAGCTCTCCCCCTGCGTCTAATCCAGTTGTTTTAATGGTCAATAAAACACTTGATACAAACACCCCCAAATTTCCCACTTGGAAAACATAATGCCTTGGAGACAAAAATTATAAATATTTTTATTTATAAAACTTGTTTGCTTATAAAGATTCTTTATAGATATTTAGAATATGCTTGTGGATGTGAGGGCGATCTGGCTGCGACATCTGTCACCCCATTGATGGCCAGGGTTGATTCGGCTGATCTGGCTGGCTAGGCGGGTGTCCCCTTCCTCCCTCACCGCTCCATGTGCGTCCCTCCCGAAGCTGTGCGCTCGGTCGAAGAGGACGGCCTTCCCCCAAATAGAGACGGACCGGTCTTCCGTCGAGGGTATCTGAGCAGCTGCGCTCCCCTGCTAGAACCTCCAAACAAGCTCTCAAGAATATGCTTGTACATGTCTGAGTACTAACATAATCTTGCCTCAGTGAAGACAGAGGATACAAATTCAGTTAAAAGAAAACAAGCTGGGTTCAAACCATTATTTGATTTGATTTGATTTGATTTGGAAATTAGATGCCGCTCTACTTCTTCCTGCCTAGGAATGTCTTCATTCATTATCACTGTATCACTGTATCACTGTCTTCCCGTTCATCATCGATTTGCTCGAGCGGGCACCAGTAACATCTCCATATGTCCTGTCTCATCTAGTAGAGCCCAAGGTCATCTGCTTGCTCCAGGAACATAAAGAGCCTCAAACCATTCCATCAGGTCATGGGAATGAGGTCTATAATTGTTACTGGTATCTGGCATATCAAATACGACACGGGTGCTTGCCAGGCTCTGCCGTGACACACCTATATTTGGATAATAAAAATGCTTATATTATACTGCTAAAACAAATATATTTTGAGCAAGTCTCTAAGAATATTCAATGAAGCAAAAAAAAATTTAATAAACACTTTCATTTATTTTCTAAGCAAGGGGAAAATTTGTTGCAAACAGTTCTTCATGGGAGAATGGGTGTTGGAACCAGGGTTTTTGTGTGGTGAGGTAACCACAGTGAGTACTGTCCAGTGGGGGACAGTTAGAGGGACCCCTCCCTCCTACCTGCACTCTCTGCATGGGTCTAAAACAGCCCAAGAACCAACAGGTTCTTCACTGGACTCAAAGCAAGTCTGGCACTATGGTCTTTTGCCTTCCTTTTCCAAGTAATAACATCAATCACTCTATTTTGTTTGTAAGTTGCTTGCTTTATTTGAGTCACTGATTTACAATGCCATTAAGGAAACGGTTTCATGCAGACAACGTTCTAATACCACACCCTCCGACAAGACCCACTCCTTGTCAACATTTCCCTTACCCTCCAAAAAAAAAACCTCTCAAATCCCACCCACCACCATGGTAAACTAAAATTTGCTTTGTTTTTTAGCTTGTGTGCCGGTGCACACATGGCAATGTTCAGGGCTTTCTCCGCCTCTGCACTCAGGAATTACTCCTGGTGGCGCTCGAAGACCACATGGGATGCCGGGGATCGAACCAGAGTTGGTAACATGCAAGGAAAATATCCTCCCTGCTATACTATCACTCTACCCTCAGAGATTTTTTTTAACTCTGTTCTGTTTTTTTGTTTGTTTGTTTGTTTGTTTGTTTGGGAGCCACACCTGGCTATGCTCAGGAGTTACTCCTTGCTCTGCACTCAGAAATTACTCCTGGCTCTGAGCTCAGTGGACCATATGGGATGTTGAGGCCCGAACTCAGGTGAGCCACATGCAAGGCAAGCTCCCAGCCTGTTCCAGCCCCTCTGCCCCAATTTTTAAATTTGCCTAGTGCCTTTTCTTCCTATTAGAATGGGGAGTTAAACTATTTAGTTAGAAAAGGGTGGCACAAATATCTATATATCTCTATATAATCTCTATATATCTAAATCTATATCTATATCTATATCTATATCTATATCTATCTATCTATCATATATATATATGAATATATCATATATATATATGAATCACTGTCACTGTCTTCCCGTTCATCATCAAATTGCTCGAGCGGGCCCCAGTAACATCTCCATATGTCCTGTCTCTTGCTAGTAGAGCCCAAGGGCATCTGCTTGCTCCAGGAACATAAAGAGCCTCAATCCATTCCAGAATAAGGTCTATAATTGTTACTGGTATTTGGCATATCAAATACAACACGGGTAGCTTGCCAGGCTCTGCTGTGCAGGTAGTATACTACTGTAGTCATCTTTAAGTCCATCATTTATTGAAAAACCGAGCAGCCGCTTGTGGCCGCGAGCCGGACTGTTGATAGGCTGGTCTGCTGTGTGGAGTTCTGATGTGAGAGAAGTCCGGATGTGGAAAATGGAGGCCCTCATGGAATGGGGGGTCGTCTGGCTTGTTGCAAGGCTCTGTTGTGGTGGCGGGCCAGGGCTAGAACCCGCCATCCCTCCTGGGCGCCTTGTGAGCGGCTGGGCACAGGGAGAGCAAGTAGCAGCTCTGCCCCATGTCTGTCTCGGGATCAGCATACCTGTGCGGATTAAAAAGACTGCAGCAGGGTGGATCTTGATGAGCCGGACTGTGATAGGCTGATCTGCTGGGTGGAGTTCTGATGAGAGAGAAGTCTGGATGTGGAACCCATGGCCCTGGCCCGCCACCCCAACAGAGCCTTGCAACAAGCCAGATGACCCCCACTCCATGAGGGCCTCCATTTTCCACATCCGGACTTCTCTCTCATCAGAACTCCACCCAGCAGACCAGCCTATCACAGTCCGGCTCATCAAGATCCACCCTGCTACAGTCTTTTTTTAATCCGGCACAGGTATGCTGATCCGGAGACAGACATGGGGGCAGAGCTGCTACGTGCTCTCCCTGTGCCCAGCCGCTCACAAGGCGCCCAGGAGGGATGGCGGGTTCTAGCCCTGGCCCGCCACCCCAACAGAGCCTTGCAACAAGCCAGACGACCCCCCCATTCCACGAGGGCCTCCATTTTCCACATCCGGACTTCTCTCTTTCCATATATATATGAACACAGACAAAAACAAAGTCAGATAAACTGAAGACTGGACACTGTCCTTGCCCCTGAGAAATCACAATGCCAACAATATATTACATATAGTTATATATATTGTTATACACATAGTTATATATTTTTATATATTTATATATATTGTTATATGTTGTTATATATTTTATATTGTTATATATATTGTTATATGTTGTTATATATTTTATATTGTTATATATATTGTTATATGTTGTTATATATTGTTATATATTGTTGTAGTTATATATTGCTATATATAGTTATATATAGTTATATACATTGTTATATATTGTATTTATTACTATAACAATTATGGACCTCAGTTTCATGACCTGAAGAATGGTTTCGGGCTCCTCCTGTCCCTGGAGCAAGCAGATGCCCTTGGGTTACACTTGGTTGTGACAGGACTAATGGAGATGTTACTAGTGCCCACTCGAGCAAATAAATGAACAATGGGAAGACAGTGATATAGTGACACAGTTATATATATTGTTATATATATTGTTATATGTTGTTATATATTATTATATATTGTTATATATTGCTATATATAGTTATATATTGATATATTGTTATATATTGTATATATTGTGTTATATATTGTAATTGTTATATATATTGTTATATGTTATATATTGTTGTATATTGCTATATATTGTTATACATTTTATATATATTGTTATAAATAGTTATATATTGTTATATATTGTTATATACATTGTTATATATTGCATTTATTGCTATATATTGTTATATATTGTTATATACATATTGTTTTATATATAGTTATATACTATATATATTACTCTTTACCAAATTTAAGGTGGCGATGGTTTTCCGTTACCCCAGTCCTTCCCTTCTAGAACCCACCCCTTATCCCTTCACCTCCTCACCCTCCGAATTGACTCTGCCTATAAACCCACCATCAGAAAAAAAAATCGGGTTTTCTGCAAGAGCGCCGCGACATGCATTTGAAACGTCCCCCACTCTTGGTGGGGTGTGGGGTGGGGCAGGTTGACTTAATTCCCAACGCTCTTACTTAATTCTAACCCATTCTCCAAGCCAGCAAGCTAACGCACAGAGATTAAGCCACTTTCTGAAGATCACAAAGTCAGCGGCGGGAGTCTGCAGCAGAATAAATTCCGGGCTCGCTGCTCTGAAGAGGCTCCTGTCACTTTGAATCTTCACGGTTCGAGTCCGCACCGCCCCCGCCGCCTCAATACATGGCGATACCTATTAGAGAGGCCGGCTTACTGGCTGGGCTGCGAGGTGAGGGCTGCCTGTCCACCCGGTGAAAGAAAATGAAGCTTGATTGGAGGGGAGGGTGGGGTCTATTAGGGAACGGGTGCACCACCGACCCCGCAAACAAAGGTCTTTCCCTCCGGACCCCTCTGCTCCTTCGCAGGGATGCTTTTTTCCTGGGCCTGTTTCCCTTCTTTCTCCTCCAATTGAGAGATTAGCCTGGTCCCAGAAGCTGGAGCATCCCCCTACCTGCCTCGGTCTCCCAGCAGGGCTAATCACAGCTGGGCCCCCTCCACGCCAGCGAGGAGAAGGTCTTTATTTCTGCTTTATTGTTCCAAGCTACGCATCCGTGAACCTTCAGCATGTTATGTACTTAAGCATGGCCAGGTTGATGTCATTATTTTCTGATTGTCCGCCGGCTCCTGGGGTCCTTGGGCCCAGATTGAGAACCGGCTGGCCTGTTCTTTGTAGACTAACTTTGAGAGAGAGAGAGAGAGAGAGAGAGAGAGAGAGAGAGAGCGGAGAGAGGAAGAGAGAGAGGAGAGAGGGAGAGAGAGAGAAGAGTGAGGAGAGAGGAGAGAGGGAGAAAGAGAGGAGAGTGAGGAGAGAGGGAGAGAGAGAGGAGGGAGAGGAGAGAGAGAGGAGAGAGAGAGAGAGAGAGTGAGGAGAGAGGAGGAGAGAGAGGAGAGAGAGGAGAGAGGGAGGAGAGAGAGAGAGAGGGAGGAGAGAGGAGAGAGGGAGGAGAGAGGAGAGAGAAGAGAGGGGAGGAGAGAGGAGAGAGGGAGGAGAGAGGAGAGAGAAGAGAGAGGGAGGAGAGAGGAGAGAAAAGAGAGAGGAGAGAGAGAAGAGAGAGGAGAGAGAGGAGAGAGAGGAGAGAGGAGAGAGAGGAGAGAGGGAGAGAGGGAGAGAGGGAGGAGGAGAGAGGAGACAGAGAGGAGAGAGGAGAGAGAGGGAGGAGAGAGGAGAGAGGGAGAGAGAGGGAAAAGAAGGAGAGAGGAGAGAGAGGAGAGAGGGAGAAAGAGGAGAGAGAGGAGAGAGAGAAGAGAGAGGAGAGAGAGGAGAGACAGAGGAGAGAGAGGGGAGAGAGAGAGAGAGGAGAGAGAGGAGAGAGAGGAGAGAGAGAGAGAGGAGAGAGAGAGAGAGAGAGGAGAGAGAGAGAGAGAGAGAGAGAGAGAGAGAGAGAGAGAGAGAGAGAGAGAGAGAGAGAGGAAAACACCAAAACAACCGGCCTGGCCGCCTGCGTGTTTGACATGCAGTACTGACATTGCACGGGGCCAATTGGTGCGTTTTAAAACACGGCTTAGCTCCAGTCGTGAGAGTTCATCTTGGCTTTTAATTTTCCCGGGTCTTGGGAAATAAACCTCTGGGCTGCCCGGAAAATTCTTCTTGGAACAGATGTCTCAAGATTCTTGCAAGAGGGGTGGCTGGTGGCTGTCTGCTTTGTCTTAAGGGCTGCCTGGTTGTTTTGGAAGCTTCCCTGCCTTTTATATTTTTTCACACAAGTATGTATAGACATGTATGTATATTTCTATCCACTTATTTCTTTCTTTGTTTCTCTTTCCTCTCCCTCGAGGACTGTCCTATACGTCTGAGTAACTACCCAGGCGAGCTTCCAGCAGACGCCACCAGGAACCCTTGCAGAGAGAGGCGGAGGGCGGCCAAGTGTTGGTCCTCGCCACCAAGTCCGCACTGGGCTTTTACAATGCTATAAAAACGGCTTGACTTGTTATCATTTCTGCCTGGGAAGCAAGCAACAGCCCCAGACCGCCTCAGGCTTTGATGTAAGCACCCCTGACTATTCCTGCTTAAACTCAGCAGATAGAAGACACCTATAAAGATATTAATTAGCTCCGGTCGTCACCAGATGTGATCCAAATTCTCTGAGCCAGCTCGGAAATACTGGAATTTTTATTAGGCAAGGTAATGTTTATAGATCCCATTACTGCGTCATAAAGACTGACGGTGAAATTGAGGTGGGGCGGGGCAATTATGGAGAGTTTATTCTTTGTTTATCAACTTCCCCACCAAAAAAAAAATCCTTAAAACCTGGTTCAGATCTGAGGGGCTGGTGTCTGGGCGGGATTGGGTGAAATTCAGTTGATTTTCATCTTAAGGGAAAGTTTTTGGTTTAGACTAAGTCATGGACTGGCTTGTGTTGGAATTACGAGTTCCACTTACTGGCTCAATCATTCAATGTCAGCTGGTCAGTGTTTCGCTAAGCAAAGCTGAATTTGCTACTACTTGTGTTGGGGCTGAGAATAGGACAATGAAACGGTTTATTCCCAGTGTCTGAGGGGTGCTTCTTAAAGGTCAGGGAGAGAATCCAAAAGTATCTTTGGAAAACTTTTCTTCCAATCTTCATTGCATGGCCAGTCCCTCCTCCCCCAGCCCCAATCCTGCCACCCCCTAAAAGTCTCTGGCCCTTCCATTAATTGCCATATACCGCAGGACTTGGGCTAATTTTTCTCTATCAAAACAAAGGCAGCAATAGCTCAATTCTCACTGTTCTCCTAGCCTACTTAGAAAAAATTAAAAAATCTTCATTGAGAAAGAGTGACAGGCCCAAATAACTGCTCAGACTCTTTCAAAAGCAGCCTGGGACTTTTATTGAAGTTAGACCTCCTCCCGCTCCACCCTAAGCACAGAATATTCTCTGGTCCGCAAGCGATTCCCGGGTTTGGATTCCCCAAACGGGGCCTATCTTCAGCGGAATCCTCGGATGCTTACATCTCTGCATCCACTTTGCTGTTTCATAAGATCTCTGGAGGTTTTAAATGATATTCAGAAATATGCTTATGTATTTTTAAAGGATTCCTTTTTTCCCAGCTGAACTCTTTTAACAAAGGTATTACACTAAGTACAAAAGCTGTCCAATTTTTTTCCAACCTTTTGGTTCTTTCTAAAACACCGTCATTTTGTTAGACATTGAAAATGTCTTGATTTAGTTGTCTTGCTATTTTGGGCCTGTCCTCCCCCTGCAGTGGTAATAAGGATGGGAGTTCCTGCTGGGTCTTGAAGAATACCATTTCACGCCCGCCACAGAGCCGGCGGCTTTTATTTATGGAGCCAAGAAAATGAATGGGTATTAGTGTCCAAACATTTCTACATGCTCCGCAGCCGTGCACAAAAGGGACGGATTCACAGCAAATTTCCACTTATTTTCCAAAAGTATTTACCTTACCGAAGCTTGGCTGATCACTGTAATGGCATGGCTAAGGGGAAAAATGACCATTTCAGAACCCAATTATATATAGATATATATATATATATATATATATATATATATATATATATATATATATATATATATATATATATATATATATATTTCTGAACCTGAAAAGTGCTCTTCTTCTCCTGAATAAAGATGATACCCTTGGTGGCTGGCTTTTATGGATATGTGGGTAAATCCGGAGGGCTGGTGTGTTTGTGCTTTCTCCTTTTCAACAAGGAAAGACTCAACATCACCCAACTAAAAGCAATTCCTCAATAGCTGATACAGGGCAGCAGAATCCAAAGGTTTAAGTCATCTCTGAGCACTCCAGTGGATAAGATTTACTTTCTCATGTCTGGAATTTGACCTAGGAATTAGGGCCAACCTGCTCTGTAGCTATATGGGCTATTTAACCTTGAGCTAATTCACTGACTGCTCTGCCTAAGCTGCTGGGGCAACTACTGTTATTATTATTAGTTGTTTTACATGATGCCATAAGCTCATTGGGTCAAGAAACTTTAACTGAGTACATACTTTGGGCCAGACATTTGGAACCTGCCTTGCAGAGACTTTACAAATAAAGAAGTTTCTGAAGGTTTTGCTCAACAATTCCCAGGTCCTCTGTTGAGATAAATGCTTAAACCTTTCCCTTCTCTGCCTCTTCTCCAGTCTCTGGTGCTGAGCTGAGCTCTGCGTTTCTAATACTCTCTCTTCCGTCTCCACCTTGGTTTACTCCAGATAGCGGGGCAAGGAATAACACTGACCCGGGTTCTACAAAGTACATACATGTCTTCGAGTTTCACATCAAATGTCCTCCATGTCCTCATCATGAAGTCTTGAGAATTTTGGTCAGGATGCGGATGCTCCTTTCTCTGACTCTTTGAACTCTGACTCTTTTCTCCTTCTGTGTTTGTTTACAGGAACTTACAGGAACTGTACTTGCATGAGTCAGGACATATGGAGATATTACTGGTGCCCGCTCAAGCAAATCGATGAATGGGAAGACAGTGAGACAGTGATACAGTGATACAGGAACTGAGCTATCTATGTATTGGTGCCATTCACATCTCCTACATCCTCTAAATGCCCCGGCTATAACAAGTGTCCTCTTCTAGGAGAGAAGATGTCCGTGACATAGAATGAATGTCCAGGCTCTCACCTATTACTTTTCTTGTTTTTCTTTTTAATACATTTATAAATATTGTTATTGAATCACAGTGAGATACACAGTTATAAAGTTGCTCATGAATGGGTTTCAGTCATTCAATGTTCCAACACCTGTCCCTTCACCAGTGTATATTTTCCACCACCAATGTCCCCAGTTTCCCTCCCTACACCCAAACTTCGATGGCAGATATTCTCTCTCTCTCTCTCTCTCTCTCTCTCTCTCTCTCTCTCTCTCTCCCCCTTTCTCTCTCTTTTGGTTATTGTGCCACACCCGGTGATGCTCTGGGATTATGTCTGGCTCTACATTCAGGGAATTACTCTTGGCAGTGCTCAGGGACCCTATGGTATTGCTGGGGATCTATCCTGGGTCAGCCACTGCAAAGTTAGCACCTGAACCACTGGCCTATCACTCCTGCCCCTAACTTTTTTCTTATTTATGTGAAATTATTGCATTGAATTCAGAGTTTATCTTTGAGATACTAAAAATGTACTGTCTACTGACACTTCCTTGCTTTCTCAGACATGGACAAGTCTGATGAACACAGTCTCAATAAGCTTATTAGAATAAACCAATAGGTGGTGTTTAGAATAAACGAATAGAATGTGAACAGAATAAACAAATGTGGTTTTTCAGATTATCAAATAAAAAAACTCATATGTTTGTCTCCACTTTTCTTTCCTTTCTAAGTGTTCCCTTTCTAGTTGATCATGACTTCCTTCTGCTCAAATAAAAAAATAAATAACAATAGTGCCCTTAAGTGAACTTAGGAAGAATTTGTTTTTCTCTCAAGAAGGGAGATGTACTGGTAACTTCTCTCTCTCTTTTCTCTCTCTCTCTCACACACAAACTCACCTTTATTGTTTTAATCTTAAATGTAAGGAATTGTAAATGATTATTTAATTTGGAGCTCATTTGCAAGACCTATTTTTCTGTTCTTTTTATCTTTTTCCCCTCAGCGAACTCAAAGCTTCTAGAATTTTCATACTGGCTGCTGAAAGTTGACCTTCCCTTTGTGCATCATCAGTTTTTCATCACGTGTTGATCTCTTGCATTCCTAGGAGAAAGTAGCTCTTCCTAAAACCCTTTCTCATTTCTCCATAGTCTTTCTAAGCCTCCCAATGGCATCACACTCTCCTTCCTGATGCCGCCCACACATACCACTCTCTTGTGGGGTGAGGCTTGGTTGTCGTTTGTTCTGGAGCTCCAGTTCCATAGGCCAATTTCTCAATATTTACATTTTTTTTTAATTTACCTGGGTCTCTATGATGTATGTAATGTTCCCCCACCCTTGGGAGGATATTATCTGGTGGTTTCCGTGGATATATCAAGATCTCTGTCTTGAAGTTACCCCCAAAACTGTCTTCAATAAGACATCTCCAAGTCAAAAAATTATGAATTACCTATTTCTCTCCCTACCTCTCTTCTTACCTAGGTCTCCTAAGCAGGCTTTTTATTTTCAACTACCTCTATCCTATCTACACTTGAAATCCCTAGGGAATCTTTTATTTCCCAGGATATTCTAGAATGTCAGACTAATATGTCAAGAAAACTTCTTTGAGTGAACTAAAACTCCACTCCTTTTTTAAAAATTTCATCAGACTGTCACTTAAAAACACAACAACAAACCTAGGTAGTGGTCTAGTAATGTTAGAACTCCCCAAAATTTGTTGTGGCAGCCTTATAACATACCAATGTTCACAACAAAGTCATGTGTCAAAGTCTCTTGAAAATAAGCACCCCAAAGATTTCTATATATGTGAAAGTCATTCATCGGAAGAGTTCCTTTTTAAATATTGTTTATATTGGCTTTAAAGAGAAAACAACGTTTGCCTTATATCTTCTCCCTTGTCCTATTTTGAATGAGCATTAGGCTGCCACCTGGACAAATATCACCCTACTGTCAACAGACTTGAGAAGTGAGGGTGGGGATTTGGGCACCCGGTGGAGTATGTGTTGCTGTTTACTATTGAAAACCATGACACCTCAATTTTTTGTCTTGTTTTTTATTTTTTAATATTTAAAAATATATACATTTACAGAGATATTCATGTTTGGGTTTCGGTCATACAGTGTTCCAGTACCCATCCCACCACCAGTGCCCATTTCCCACCACCAATGTCCCCAATTCCCTTCCCCCTCCCCTATCCTACCTCTATGGCAGTTTCTTTCTCTTTTCTCTTTCTCTCTCTCTCTCTCTGTCTCTCTTTTCTCTCTTCCTTCTCTTACACATTGTGGATTGCAATCCATACATTTAGAGATTATCGTATATCTTTTTTGCCTATATTCAATGCTCAGTTCTAGGCTGGTATTATCACTTTCGATTTGATTAAAAGGAACAGGAGAGATAGCACATGATTAAGGCATTTGTCTTTGAATGTGACTGACCCCAGTTCAAATCCCTGGCACCATATATGGTACCCCAAGCTCAGCCAGATGTCACTCCTGAGCAGTCAGGAATAGTCCCTGATCACTGCCAGGCATGACCCAAACTCATTCCCCCCCACACACACACACTATAAATAAAGAATGATTCAAAAACATATAAATAACACTCGAGTTATCTATATCATCATCCCGATTTCGGGCAATGAGAGAGCAAAAATACAAGAGCTGGTTCTGTCAGTTCTTTGTTCCATCCGTGATATGTAGCAGGCTGCACCGTGATCTGTCCTTGACATGTAGCTGACTGTCCTGTGATCTAGCCTTGATATGTAGTGGGCTGTCTCATGTTCCATCCTTGATGTGTAGCGACTATCCCTCAAGGTTCTTGTGATCACACTCTGTGATATCCACAAAGAAACAAACTCCCATTAAACAAAGCCTCACCACCTGCACATCTATCAGTTTCTCACCATTTCCAGGCAGTGCAGTATTTAGCCACAGAGCAAAGCTCATTGGAAAAAAAGAACTGACAGATAGCCTTCAGGACCCACCTAAGAAGTAACACAAAAGAGATGAACTGGAGTCTCTCTTCTAAAACAGTTTCACCCCGATGTGATTACGTAAACGAGATGGCCATTGTAAAAATGTTAAATTTTTTAAGAAATTTTCTTTGCAACTTCTGATCTATCTGTGTTTGAGCCTGGCAAGCTACCTGTGTTGTATTTGACATGCCAAATATCAGTAACAATTAGACCTCATTCCCATGACTTGATGGAAGGGTTTGAGGCTCTTTATGTTCTGGAGTGGGCAGAAGCCCTTGGGCTATCTCGCATGGTACAGGACGTATTGAGATGTTACTGGTGCCCACTTGAGTAAATCAATGATCTACAGGAATTTGAGTGATCGAGTGAGTGATTTCTTCTAATATACCTGTCTACCTGCGATCATGAAAATTTTTCCTGTGTTCAAAGAAGTCTTGAGGAGGCGAATATTGAAGATGGCCTATTCTAAAACTTTCTAAACAGAGGGCTTTGAGAGCACCCTCTCTTCTTACCTCGGTCTGTTGCCTGAATCAGTAGAATTTGGGAAAGTACAGCAGGTCAGAGAACTCCTTCACAGGTTATGAGAAAAGATAAATTAACCTGAAGTAAATTCTTCCAACTTCAAGAATATCTTCATGCCCAAATAAGGCATGAGGCGGGAAGAGGTAGAGTTAGTTCATCACGGGCAGCAACAAGGACGCGCTATAGAATGAAGGAATTTGGTGAGACAAGGCGAAGTTACCTGGTTACGGAGTTCTCAGCCCCCTTGAAAACAGAAAAGCATTAGAAACTCTCATAAAAGAAAACACTGGAGATGTTTCCTGTCTAAATGAAGAATGCCAAGGTTAAGGATGCTTTTATAACAAATTATGTTTTTAATATAAAGCAGAAACAAAATAAGATTCCTCCTGGAAGAGCCAGTAACCTTCCTTTAGAAAACTACCATTTTCATTTTACTCAATTCCCATGAGCCACAGGGCTATTAAACAAAGCAAATCTTTTCTCCTTTTTATTCCTTTGCGAGTAGATTTAAATTTCACCAGTGATGGGGGTAAGGAGTGTTTGGGGGAGGGTACAGATAACCACCAAGCACACAGTTTTTTTATTTTCAATTTTCAGACATGAGTTTCATGTAAACCTCCCTTATTAAAAAGATTCCATCTTGTCAGCAGAAATTTCACTTTTTTCTTTAGGTTTACAATTACCTTTATGTGACAATGACCTTCCCTGGGATAGTATTAATTTTGCAATAAACCACGGAGCAGGTAGATGGAATGAAAATGCTTCACCAGTGCCAACCTGGCGGAGTCCCTGCTCGAAGAATAGTTATTGTTGTTTTTACCTTGTGCTATAGGGTCATTTGGGTAGAAGAAGAAACCCACATTCAGAGAGAAAAGACTCTGCATCATCTTTTTGGTTGCTCTCGTTACAACTGAATTCTGGTCTCCTTACATGGTGTTTGCAAAGTAAGCACTACCCAGAATGGTTACCTGCAGGCCACACACCAGAGGTTCAGAGGTGTGACCACCCTCCTCCCCCTAAAAAAAAAGTTATGACTGCTTGTTCTCTGTGTTGAGGATAAGTAAGTAGGTAGGAAACAGTACTCAGAAACTTCAAAGTTAGGATTATGACACTGCTTGTTCTTTACAGGGCAATAGGAGTAGAGAGCAGTGTTTAAAAAGGTCAATAGAGCATTATGGGTTTATTCATTCTAAGTTTAGACATCATTTATTCTCTCCTTTCGTAATCAGTCCCTGCTATCACCTTATAACTGCTACATGGCAACCAACACCATCTGGGCATTTTATTTTCTATTTTAAAACACCAGAAAATAAAAGCAGCAAAGATACCCTATTATGCAGTGATCATTGAAAGACTTGAACTTTCTGTTCAAATGCATTTCCTATGTGTTTGATAATTAGGTATTACTTTCTGACAGGTAGAGAACATTCCAGCTTACTTTAGGCATCTTCTTCCCTTGAAACACTTGAGTAATTTCATGCTAATGGATCAATGTTGAGGTCCATTAACATGAACACGTCTGAGAGATCTTTGAGGGAGTGGCAGGAAAAAATAGTCTAACAGAGTGAGAGCAGAGAGAGGGTGAGAGAGAGAGAGTGAGTTACCTTCATGCAGCCCCTGCTCTCCTCTTATAGGGGAGATGATGAATCAACACAGCAGGAATTCTCTAACTTCGACACTTGATTAAGAGTCTGTGAGAAAGAACCACAGCAGCAATGGTAGATAAAATCAAACAACTTCCCGCCATAAATAAATGTTGCTCAAAAGCTCAAAAGCTGCCCCAACTCAATTCGTTTACGATGAATTAAATTAAGATGAATTAATTCCATTTTTTATTCTTCTAGTTCAAATATGAGCTAATGTTATTGCACCAACTAATTTTTTTGCCAAAATAAGAATTTGAAGGCTAGAACAGAGGCTAAGGCACTCACTTGCCTTGTATGCACTCAACACAAGTTTGATCCCTTGGTACCTCATATGGACCCCTGAACCCTGCCAGGAGTGATCCCTGAGCACAGAGCCAAGAGTCTGCCCTGAGCAACACTAGATGTGGCTACCCCACCAAAAAATTCATCATCAAAAAATTTAATCACTAAACCAACTCATTTCCTATTTTGGTTCTCTCAGAAATGAGAATTTTAAGGCATTATAGGTTAGTTAGAGAGTTACAGACATGGGGCAGAGCTGCTACTGGCTCTCCCTGTGCCCAGCCACTCACGAGGCACCCGGGGAGAGGATGGCGGGTTCTAGCCCTGGCCCGCCACCCCAGCAGAGTCGCACAACAAGCCAGATGACCTCCCACTCCATCGGGCCACCATTTTCCACATCTGGACTTCCCTCTCGTCAGAACTCCACACAGCGACAGCCTATCACAACCCGTCTCATAGAGTTCCACCCTGCAGCAGTTTTTTTTTTCCAACCCTGCCCAGGTATGCTGAACCAGAGAGTTACAGACATGGGGCAGAGTTTATCACAGCCTGTCTTCAGCGGCCGCTTGTGGCGCGTGGTTCATCTATAAATGCTAAATTTAGAGGTGACTACAAGGGTATGCCACCTGCATGGCAAGCCTGGCAATCTGCCCTGTTTTATTTGATATGCCAAATATCCTGGGGTTCGACAGGGTGATACCATTTCACCAAAACTCTTCAGCGCCACCCTCGAGAACATCATGCGACAATTAGAAAGGGAAGGAATGGGAGTGAAGATAGATGGTCGCAACTACACCACCTCTGCTTCGCTGATGACATCGTTCTAATAACACCAAACATTAGCCAAGCAGCACAAATGCTGGCTGACTTTGACCGAGATGTGGAAAGATAGGTCTACAGCTGAATCTGAAGAAAACTATGTTCATGAAAAATGAACTAGTTCCTGAGGCCCCATTCACTCTCAATGGGACAAACATCTCTGAATGCAGCAGTTATGTGTACCTAGGTCGAGAAGTCAACATGATGAACGACCTAAAACCTGAGCTTGTGCAGGAGGAAGAGAGCGGCATGGAAATAGCTAAAAGGACAAAAGAACCTCAGGCTCCGGGCACATCTCTTTGACTCCACCATTCTCCCTGCATTAACATACACCTCAGAGACCTGGGCCCTACGAAAACAGAATGAGAATGCTATTTGGATCTCTCAGAGAGGAATCGAAAGAACTATGCTTGGAATATCACACCTCACTCAAGTGAGAGAAGGAATCCAGAGTTCTGACCTCCGTCGCTATTCCAGAATCAGGGATGTTGTCTCGTTTGCAAAAGGCATCGAAAATCAGATGGGCTGGACATGTAATGCGATTTGGAGACAACCGCTGGACTAGAGCCATTACCGACTGGATTCCACGGGATGTCAAAAGATCACGTGGCGGCCCACCTACAAGATGGTCAGACTTCCTTGTAAAGACCCTGAAGGAACGGTTTGAGGCTCTTCATATTCCTGAATCAACCAGATGCCATTGGGCTACATTGGCACGTGATAGGGTCCAATGGAAATGTTACTCGGTGCCTGCTCGAGCAAATCAATGAATAACGGGATTCAAGTGATCAAGTGATTAAGTGTTGCCAAATACCAGTAACAATTCATTCCCATGACCTAATATAATGGTTTGAGGCTCTTTATGTTCCTGGAGCGAATAGATGCCCTTGGGCTCTACTAGCATAGACAGGACATATGGAGATATTACTAGTGCCTGCTCTAGCAAATAGATGATCAATGGGAGGATAGTGATAGTGATAGTGATAGTGATAGTGATAGTGATAGTGATAGTGATAGTGATAGTGATAGGTTAGTTTGGTGGTTTGCAGTAGTTGACAATTAACTATGTGGTCTTGAAAAACTGTTCATTAGAGTGGGATCCATAACTCAAATCAGATGCATGCCCAGGGTTGTTGCAGGACACCTACTAGCCTAAAAGCCTCTGCATCTGCCCTGGATTGCCTCCTTCAGATCACTTTGTAGATAGGGGGTAGTCTAAATGTGGTAGTTTATCTGGCCATGTATTCTGTACTGGCTGATATAAATATTCTCTCATATGAGCCTGTATGCCACGAAACATGAGAATCTAGAAGAAATGGATAAATTCCTGAAGTCCTATAACCTCCCACAGCTGAAACAATAAGACCTCCAATACCTGAATAAGCCTATCACCAGCAAGAAAATTGAAACAGTAATTAAAAGTCTGCCCAAACACAAAAGCCCAGGTCCAGACGGATTCACTAGTGAACTCTACCAAACCTTTAAGGAGGACCTACTGCCAGTCCTTTTCAAGCTCTTCCAGGAAATAGAAGAAACAGAAACACTCCCAAACAGCTTCTATGAGGCACATATCACCCTGATACCCAAAGCAGAAAGAGACAACACAAAGAAAGAAAACTACAGACCAATATCCCTGATGAACACGGATGCTAAGATCTTCAACAAAATAATAGCAAACAGAATCCAAAGACTCATCAAGAAGATTATACATCATGACCAAGTAGGATTCATCCCGGGAATGCAAGGATGGTTCAACATTCGCAAGTCAATCAACATAATACACCATATCAATAAAAGAAAAAATAAAAAACCATATGATCCTATCAATAGACACAGAGAAAAGCATTTGACAAGATCCAGCACCCGTTCATGATTAAAACCCTCCAGAAAATGGGAATTGAAGGGACTTTCCTCAAGATAGTTACAGCCATCTACCAAAAGCCCACAGCAAGCATCATTCTAAATGGGGAAAAGTTGAAAGCCTTCCCCAGAGATCAGGGACAAGACAAGGTTGCCCACTCTCACCTCTTTTATTCAATATAGTACTGGAAGTACTTGCCATAGCAATCAGAGAAAAAAAGGACATCAAGTGCATCCAGATAGGCAAGGAAGAAGTCAAGCTATTATTATTTGCAAATGTCATGATATTATACCTAGAGAACCCTAAACTCCCTACCCAAAAACTCCTAGAAACAATAGATGCATATAGTAGAGTGGCAGGATACAAAATCAACACTCAAAAGTCAGTGGCTTTCCTATATACAAATAACGAAAGAGAAGAAAGGGATATTAAGGAAATCATTCCATTCACAATTGTGCCACAGAAAATCAAATACCTAGAAATCAACTTACCCAAGTGTGTAAAGGACCTGTACAAAGAAAACTACAAGACACTGCTCCAAGAGATAAAAGAGGACACAAGGAAATGGAAACATATTCCCTGCTCATGGATGGGGAGAATCAACACTGTCAAAATGGTAATACTCCCTAGAGCTCTGTGCAGATTCAATGCAGTCCCTATAAGGATACCCATAACATTCTTCAAAAGAAATTGACCAAACGCTCCTGAAATTTGTATGGAACAATAAACCCCCAAGGATAGCTAAAGCAATCCTTGGGAAAAAGAAGATGGGAGGCATTACCTTTCCCAACTTCAAACTGTACTACAAGGCGGTAGTAATTAAAACAGCATGGTATTGGAATAAAAACCGACCTCTGGACCTAAGGAATAGAACTGAGTATCCTGACACCCAACCTCAAACACATGATCATTTAGTCTTTGATAAAGGTGCAAAGAGTCTAAAATGAAGTAAGGAAAGCCTCTTCAACAAGTGGTGTTGGGAAAACTGGGCAGTGACATGTAAAAAAATGAATTTGGACCTGTGTCTAACACCATGCACAAAAAATCAGATCAAAATAGATTAAAGATCTCAATATCAGACTTGAATCCATAAGTACATTGAAGAAAATATAGGAAAAACCCTCCACGACATTGAAGCTAAAGGCATCTTCAAAGGTGAAACATCACTAACAAAGCAACTAGAAGAAAAGATAAACATATGGGACTACATAAAACTAAAAAGCTTCTGCACCTCAAAAGAAACAGTGACTAAGATACAAAAGGAATCCACAGAATGGGAAAGAATATCACCCAATACCCATCTGATAAGGGGTTAATATCCAGGATATATCAGGCACTGGTAGAACTTTACAAGAAGAAAACAAACAACCCCATCAAAAAATGGGGAGAAGAAATGAACAGAAACTTCAGCAAGGAAGAAATTCGAATGGCCAAAAAACATATGAAAAAATGCTCATCATCACTAATCATCAGAGAGATGCAAATCAAAACAACAATGAGATATCATTTTACACCACAGAGACTGGCACATATTCAAAAGAGCAAGAACAACAAGTGCTGGCGTGGATGTGGGGAAAAGGGGACACTCATCCATTTTCGGTGGGAATGCCGGCTGGTACAGCCTTTCTGGAAAACAATATGGACATTCCTCCAAAGACTAGAAATTGAACTCCCATTTGACCCAGCCATACCACTCCTGGGAATCTACTCTGGGAAACCAAAAATACGCAGCGGAAACACCATCCCTACTTTTATGTTCATAGCAGCATTATTCACAATAGCCAGAATCTGGAAGCAACCATAGTGCCCGAAAATTGATGACTGGATAAAGAAGCTTTGGTACATCTACACTATGGAATACTATGCAGCTGTCAGGAAAAATGAAGTTATAAAATTTGCCTATAAATGGATGGACATGGAGAAGATTATGTTGAGCGAAATTAGCCAGAAGGAGAGAGACAGATACAGAATGACTGCATTTATTTGCATGGCATAAATATATATGTACATATTATGATACCAATATCCAAGGTCAAGTGAAACATATATCAGGAGGTCTTGTCAAAGGTGGAAATTATCACAAACGTGTGGGAGTCAGAGGCTAGGTAAGATAGAAAATGGAACAGTGTGCCAACAATTGTCGAGGGTACTAATGCCAACCTAGAACTGAGCATTAAATAGAGGCAAAAAGATACACATGACAACCCTTTAATGTATGTTCTGTAATCCATAGTCTGGAAGGGAAGGAAAAGAGAAAAAGAGAGAAAGGGAAAGAAATAAAGAACCTGCCATGGAGGAGGGATGGGGGAAGGGGGAGGGAACCGGAGACGTTGGTGGTGGGAGATGGGCACTGGTGGCAGAATGGGTGCTGGAACACTGTATGACTAAAACCCAAATATGAACTTTTTTAAATGTATATCTTTGTAATTGTAAAAATAAAAAATTAAAAAAAAATTAATAAAGCTGCTGATAACAAAAAAATATTCTCTCATGCTACCACAATCATCGTGGGACAAGCTAGATCTTACCAGCATATTTGCCTGGCCACGTTGGATCTCTAAGTAATTAGACCAGAGAGAAATGCTGTTTGCCTCCAAGCAAGCAAGCATGGCTCCCTGATATCTCAAAAGCAACTAAAATACAAAACTACCGTGAAGTAGAGGAGACTCTTGTGAAGGCTTGGAGAAATGTTTAACTGGCATTAGTATAGTCTTTGGTACAGATACATGCCATCTCAGAAACCCCCTTTTCTACCCTATAAAGGCATTTCCAGGCAGATCTTGGCTCAAAACATTAGGTGAGGTGCTGGGAGAAATTACCTGAAGGCATTTGACCCTCCCTGCCAGGGGAAGTTACATTTAGCTTATAGCTCCTCCCAGTTCTGCTAGGAGGCTTTGAATTAGCTCTGGGTCCTTGTAAACAGCCCGAAGGTCTCCTGAAGTTGCTACATTTCTATAGAGCTATTTTCCTGTTTTCATCTCTAGATAGCCCAGCCCAGAATGGGCCATACTGGGGAGTTTGAGCGGAATTCTAGCTATAAAATAAGCTGCAAGAAGAAAGAAGCCCTTTTGCCATTTCGGCTTCCCTTGGCATTTTGCTTCTCTGTCCACTCCATTCTCTGTTGGGCTTCAACACGTGGTGGCAGCCATCTTGGCCTACATGTGGCTGGGGCCTAGCTGGGAACCCAGAGTCCAAAGGTTTTCCCTGCTCTTGGATTGTATATTGGAACCTGTGATAGTAAAGCCCTTTTAAAACTGCATCAGATTCCTGAGTTTTCATCTATTCCCCGCCAGCTCGGAGGTAGAAGAGAGCTCGCTTCTCTGTACTGTAGGGGGACCCATGGCAGCTTCCCCGACACAGGGTGAATCCACTCTGTGTGGAATCCTTAACCCATAGAGGGGTTTAGAGATCAACAGAGTTTCCTCACCTGAAGGTGTGATGAAAATGTAATCTCAGGATTCTGCCAGTACTCAGGAAAGGCCGGGCCTCTGGACTAGGCATTTCAGGCAAATTGCAAGTCTTTTTTATGCAAATTAAAAGTAGAAAAGATTTCTTTGGGACCAGGTCGATCAACTTTCCATGGACTCCAATGTGAGTCCTTTCCTCTCAGTTTTATTTTTTACTGAGTTGACTAAAATGGTTTTTTATTTTCCTAGCCAGAGACCAATAACCCCTAGTTACTCTGGCACTCGATAAATGATGGGAATTTGTGAGCAGGGACTTTGTGTCAAAGCTGTGTGATTTGCAAAGACAGATGTGGAAAATAACTCAGAGGTAGATGGAGCAAAACACACACACACACACACACACACACACCCCCACAAATTCATTCAACCTGCAAGTGATTGAGGGAGCAGAGAGATGAGTGGTCCAAGCTCCAGGACCCTGCACTTATGCAGAATTCCTGCCTTCTTCATGCTCGCTCTTGTTGTTGCGTAAAACTAAAGAGCAGAAAGGATCATCAAGTCGGAAGCTGCTTTCCAGGACATCTAGTCCCACTCTTTCCAGTGAAAGAAGGAAGCGAAGGTTCTTCCAGCTGACTTCCAAACCCACAGCCAACTCACCCCAGACTGGACACTAGAAGGCAGATTTCCTGATGGTCCATAGGACCTCCCTGCCATTTCTGGGCCTAAAACCACCTTTGATAGGCAAGAGACACAACCAGGTGGAGGTCCCAGGCATTGTGCCTGCCTAGTTAAACATTTATGCTCATCGAAAACCAATAGACACCAAGCTCCCAGGCCTTTCATCTCTCCACTCATTGACTGACATCCATTGACTTGGCATCTCCCTGGACAATGAATAATTGAGAAAAGAAAAGAAAGGGACATTTCAGAACAGTAATGCAAGAAAAACATGATCGGTTCCTTCTAACGCTTACACCAACTGCAGACGCAATATTCCACCAAAGCCCATGTTTAAGCCTGCGTCTATGCCATTCTGTTGCTAATTGATAGAGCCCATTCATGACCCTTTTATCGTCCTAAATTATTCTTCTTTCCTGGCTTTACTAGCTCAACATTACTAACACTGCACTTTAATGGTCTGTCGAATTGGTGAATTGTCTATAAAAGATAAGTCTCCATAAAAGAACATTCTCAACTTTTTAAAGCTTCTCTATCTTTGCTAAAGAGCAGAAATTTATTTTCTCCACCTGCTGCTTTCTAGGGATAGGGCCCACATTTATTAAATATGTGCTGTTTGAGTGTTACTGTGCACTTTTTTTCCCTAACGAAGGTCTGTGGGGTTACTTTTATAACTTTAGGTCTATACAAACAGGAGACAAGAATATATTGGTGAAAAGCCCAAAGTTTTCTGAATGTAGATGAGCACAGATTAAGAAAGCAGTAATTAATTTCCTTTGACCTTGAGCTGAAATTCCTTTCTAAAGCTGTCATAAAGAGAAAGAGGCCAGAGTGGAGAAGTGAGACTGTGTAACAATGCAATTAAACCCTTGTAATGAGGTCGGGCCTCGGACTTGTTGCAACTGATATCATTATAGCAATGAGAAGGCCTATATGGATGGTTGATTTTTTAATTCATGCTTTTTTTTTAACTCTTTACCTCTAGGTATATAATTCTCTGTAAGAGAAATTACAGAGGCATCATGTACAAAGAAGCACAAATTACTCTTTTTTTTATTTTCCAAAGAATTATTCATTTGACCCAGGCAAAGATCTTTTGCATGCAAAACAGGGAAAATGTAACAGTAAGAGGAAGATTTGGGAATTGGGAGCTAAGGTAGTCTCTTGCACTAATTTATAGGTATCTCTAATGAAATGAAGGCGGAGCTTTGGTCTTTAGGTTCCTGTAAAGCATTCTGTGGACTGAGACAAGGCAAGAAAGCCCCTGAGTCTCAACTCTCTGATTCCATCAAATGGAAAGAATATCTTTCACTGGTTTCTTTCTGGCTTGTTTTCACCAGGTAGATTTGACTTGAGTCTTTCGACTATAAATGTATTGGCCTGGATGTCTCGGCACCGACTCATATTTATCTGAGGCTGACCTTGTTTTTTGAAGAAGGCTAATGATCCTCTCAGCCCCCTTCTGCTGTGTAACTCAGAGCAGAAACTCAATCATACAGTGCCTGGGTTCAAAACACGCTTCATTATACAGCAGTGTGAACTTGACCGACTTGACCACGCTCTCAGCAGTGAGCATGATGGTTTTGGGCATTATGGTGTGGAGCATTATGGTTTCTGGGCATTATGGTTTGCAGCACAGATGAATTTGACTTACTGGTGCCTGCTCTAGAGCTAGGAAGTGAGTACACAATGCTAACTCCTTCATAGGGATTGACCTGAAGCTAGTGACATCAGGAACGAAATGTGCTTGGGTCCCTCCTCACTCTTTCATTTCCTCCTCTCCCTTCGTTGTTGTTGCAGTGACTGAGGGTCACGCACGCATGTTGTGGTGCTCATATATTGCTTACAATCACCCTGGAGATTAAAGAATTGCTGAAAATCACAGAGATTAGATTACACAAAGCATGTGGAGCAAGGCCAGAGATCAAGCTTACAACCTCATACCTACAAGATAGGTTTTTACCCCACTGTAGTCCCAGTAAAAAGTATTTTCAGTAAAACTCCCTGTAAAAACCCATATAATATGTTAAAGTTTAAAGGGTATACTGGGTTAGAAGGTGAAATGAATAGTGGTTAGTTTGTTTTTTTTTGTTTATTTTTCTCTTGTTAAATTAAATCACTGTGTGATACGAAAAAGATAAACAGATCTCAGAGCTGAGGAGTATTTGAGTAGAAGACCTCCAGAAACCAGTTGAACTTAAGAAAAAAAGAAAGAACGTTCACCATCAGCCCCAGTTCCTAACCCCTACCCACCACCATCACTTCCAACAGCTCTGGGCAGAGTCAAAAAAAATTGCTTCAGCTCTCAGCTTCTTAGAATGAAAAAGAGAAAGCTAGCAAGCAATGCTTTCCATTGATGCTTCTAAATCTTGATCAAATATAGCCAGTCCTTTTTGTCTGCTCACACCACAGCCACAGAGTAATTTCCCCTTGCAAATAAGTAGGGGAGATTTATAAATCCAGCTATTCCAGGAAGAAGGAGCTCTGGCTTCCTGATCCCTGGCTTGGTCTGAATGCAGGTGATCTCTACACAGGATGGCTCTTTGCAGGAAACATTCTGCAAAAGGTTCCTTTTACATTGCAAATGTTCACAGCCCCCTCCATCTCTTAGATCTCTGAAGCTGACCCCCCACCCCCCCCCTTGCCTTCAAACAAGTGATCAAGACTCAGCACCCTGGTTAGTATTCAGGAAAGTAATGAATGGCCCTGAAATGTAAATGGACAAGGAAAGCACCTTCAATTTTGTAAAATAATTATCCAGCCTAATAATTATTTCCATGACTCCTTTGATTGATTGAGAAAGGGGCAAATCGGGAGCCGAGAATTGTCTTTCAGATCTAAATTCTAGTAGCAGAACCCAAATACAAGGTCAACCTTTAAGTGGGAATGGCAGGAGGCTGGTTCTATTTTGATGTGGGGAGGCTAGTTTACCATCATTTGTTTGCAATTTCTGTGCTTTCCCCACCTCACCCCCTCCCATGCCCTCCTGTGGGTGCAGAACTACAACTCAGTGAGGGTCAACGTAGGGTCCGCCTACTTCCAAGGTATAATTTTAGTAAGTCACCAAGGAGACCTTTTCTCCTCTCATTTCTTTATCCCTTCAGATGCAATGGAAAGAAATCTGAGAGGGATTAGAATTGACTTCGACCAAGTTAATTTTAAAGAATCTCATTGGCTTTCAGAAATGATTCATAAATCCGATTCCATCCCAGTTGGTGTATCAAAACGAGCTCTGAAAAGCTGCCCAATTGAAAGGTGTGGAGAGACAGAAAAAGGGCAGACCAGGTTAAATAAAGGAGAGAGTGGTTGTTGCTCCAGTAACCTGCCTACAAGGACAAAGGTGTGTGGTAGGTTATTGCTTCTTCCTTCAGGTTATAGAAAAAAAACTTCCTATTGGTGATAACCAGAGGAATTCCATCCCTGGCCATTTAAGGCTGTTTGTGTGGCAGAGTTGACTATTTCAGTGAGTTTAGGTAGTTAAGTCTTGGTAGATGGAGCACAAGCAATTGTTTTCATTGTTGTTTTTAGGGTATTATTTTTTGTTTGTTTTTTTGTTTTACAATACTTAGGTCCCTAAAAAAATACAAACCACCAATTGTTTTCCAGTGCTGTTTTCCTGGGCCCATCCTAAACCCTTTAGGTGACTGGGGGGAGTTGGGCCTTCTTCCGTGCTCAGCAGTTATACTTGGCTCTGTGCTTAAGAGGGATTCCTGAACTTGTCAATAGTTAGAATTTACCACAAGAGTGTGTGTATGGGAGGGAGGGATATGAGGTTAGATAAGATAGAAAAGGGACCAATGTGCTAATAATGTTGGAAATGGTAACACCAGACTAGAACTAAGTATTGAATGTTGGCAAAGGGATATATATGATAACCCCTAAAAGGATGTATTGCAAGCCAAAATGTGTGTATGAGAGAAAGCGACAGAGAGAGAGAGAGAGAGAGAGAGAGAGAGAGAGAGAGAGAGAGAGCCTACTACAGAGGCAGGCTAGGGAAGGGAAGGGAATCTGGAGACATTAGTGGAGGGAAATATGCACTGGTGGAGGGACGGGTGCTGGAACACTGTATGACTGAAACTCAATCATGAGCAGCCTTGTATTTGTATATCTCATGGTGGTATGATAAAATTTAAAACAAAGAGTGACACTGGTGTTATGCCGGGCCCTATATGCGTTGCTGGGAATCCAACCAGGGTCAGGTGCGTGTAAGGCAACCACTTTGTTTCTTTGTCCCTTCTTATCTGTTTTAATTTTTCTTTAGAGTTTCTTGGCTTGCTCCACTTTGATTTCTATAATAAACCCTAGGTAGATTTTCTAAAGAAAATGTGAGACATGAACACAATTAGGAGAGTAATGCAGAGTCCTTAAGCAAGTCAGACCTATAGCAAGAATAGTTTTTCAAAACCTTTGATAATAGGTAAAACAACTCATTAAGTCACCCCCTTCTCTCCTCACTTGTTACTTAGCACCTTCCCCCTTTATACTTGTTGCACAAAAGGTAAGTGTAGATAATTCCCAGAATAACAAAACACAGGCTATTTATATGCATGTGGGATTATATCCCTTTCTATATTCTAGCAGCAAACCGGAGCTCTTGCACCTGAGACATGACAGAACAGAGAGAATAAAATACAATAAATATGCAATTAACCCACTGTATGTATTCGTGGGACTGGCAAGCTCTAACAATCTCTTTTATAATGTTGAAGGACAGATAAAGAAAAGGAAAAGTATTTAAAAAGGATCAGAGCATGGGTGGGGGGGCGATTCACCACTCACCAAAGGAGCAGCAGCTTGGGACATCCTCCAAGCAGTGAGCTCCGGAAACAAAAGAGGAAGACAGCGGGATCCGAGGGGGTTGAGAGGAGACAGTGGTGTCGCTCTCCTGTACATGCTTGTTCCTAGCGCCAGGGGACAGGAAGGGGTAGCGAGAGCATCCGCCTCGGTCCTTGCTCTTCAAGCCCTGCTCAGCTCGGGCACAGACTAAGCACCACTTTCTACACAAGCCTTTCCCACGTGTTCCGTTTGGGACCTTCGAGTCCTCCCCAACCCACTCACTTTTAATCTCTGCACTCCCAACCCCTACTGTCTAGGTCCAATGGTCTAGGCCCGACTTCATTCCTAGGCTCTAGGCCAGCGTCGTATTCTTGTCTGCATTTTCTGAGCATCCACTATATGTAGAGACAGCAAGAGCAACCAAGGATGGGACAGGGGACAGGAGTGAGGGGGTGTGTTCTCTGTGAACTCACAGCTTATGCAGACAAAAGCACAAGGGAAGAAGCAAATAAAACTGCCCCACCCCTCCCCGGAGCTCTAGTAGTTGTAATAGGGATGCCGTGTTCCAACACATATCAGAAGTAGAGGGGCCGGAAAGATAGCACAGCGGGGAGGGCGTTTGCCTTGCACACGTCATGGCAGATTTGACCCTGCCATCCCAAGCACTGCCAGGAGTAATTCCTGTGTGCAGAGGCAGGAGTAACCCCCTGAGCATCACCGGATGTGACTCAAAAAACAAATAAAAAAAAAACAAAATCAACAGTGATATTAAAATAAAATTAAATTAAAAAAACTTGTATCTCGGTTACCATTTTTTCGAGGTACAGAAGCTTCTTAATTTCATGGAGTGCCATTTGTTTATCTTTGCCTACACTTGCTTGACCAGTGGTGTTTCATCTTTGAAGATGCCTTTATGGCTTTAGCATCAAGGTCATGAAGGGTTTTGCCCATGTTTTCTTCTGTGTACTTTGTGGTCAGGGAAGAGAAGGGCCAGGAGCACTGACCAATGGTTGGAAGCTGGCCACAAGTGTGTGGGGGGGGGCAAAGTACAGTTAGGACACGGAAGTGACCAGTATGACAATGATAGTTGGAAATGATCACTCTGGACAGGAACTGAGTGCTGAAAGGAGGTAAAAGGGTATCTGTGTTGCAAATTATAAAGTGTGTGTGTGTGTGAGAAAGAGAGAGAGAGAAAAATGAGAGAGAGTCAAAGTGCCCGCCTGACATAGAGGCAGGCTGGGAAGGGAAGTGGCAGGAGGGAAACTGAAGACATTGGTGGTGGGAAATGTGCACTGACGAGGGGATGGGTATTGGAACATGATAGACCGAAACTCAATCATGAGCAACCTTATAACGGTGTATCTCACAGTGATTCAATTTTAAAAAATAAATAAATAATGTTAATGAAACGAAACTCTTGGGCAATTAGCCAATGTGTTGTTTCTTATGAGACCCGGAAGCTCGCTGCAGCAATTTGATTCTGCTTCAGCCACAGAATGGGCTTGGCTTGGGACCAGGCTGTGCTTCCCAAAGAGTTGCTTGCAAGGCCTCGTGACTGCATCTCTGAGCAGCTCTCATTATGGAAGAGGGGCCTCTGACTGCAGGCTGAGCGAAACCTCTCCATCAGGACAGCTGCTGGTGTATTATTTGATGGGTTTAACTCTTGCCCCCAATATCCTGCAGTGTCCCCTGCCATAATTCAGATTTTAGGTGTCGTGCGGCCACATTGATTTCACCGTGTTCATTATTCGAATCTAGTCCTTTCACTTCATTATTCCACCACTGTTTTCCGCCCCTTCTCATATCCAATTGTGTTTTTTTCAATATTCTCTGTCCATTTTCATCTAGGAATTTCATTTCCATCTCTGAGACTATTTGAACTCGACTCTTAACGTCTCATTAGTATTTCATCTCTCTTTTTCTGGAGTTCCCTCTTAGGAGGAAGGCATTTTAGGTGACTTCTTAAAACTTTTGAAACTCAAAGTTAATATGTGCTGGTAATGCACATCAATTCTTCCATTAAGAAAACTGAACTTTTGTAAATGCATAAAAATAATCATGTGTTGAACAAGTATTTTGCAGTTTCAGACTTTTTTTTGCAAAAATGGGGGAAAATTTTTTTTTTGCAAAAAAATTTTTCTTGCAATTTGGTGGACTTGAAATCTCCTCTGAAAGAGCTTAGAAAATGCCACTGTGCATCCCACACCCACTTTCCTCGTGCTGGGCATGGCCCCATCTTTCTGTTATACTCTATAGGAGGTTGAAAGACCTCTACGTGGTCACTGGTGGTCTCTGACACTGCCAACCCCATCCCAGGGTTTCAACTGCCAGCAGGCAACATCTGTCCCTGGCCATCTGGACTCTATCAAGAATGAAACCCCAAAACCTCAGCATTTGCACTCAGCATGTCACTGTGGGATTATAGAGAGAAAATTTAGTAACCTGCCTATAATACTTACAGTATCAATGTATAAAGTCGCTGTAACCCATCACCACCAAAATGCCCATAACCCTCCACCATAGCACCTACGGCACCTCTAGTCACCTCTAGTCAACACTATGTTATGCCTAGTTGGCCTCCCCTTTACCAGATATATCCCCTCCTCCCTGCTCCCCCATGCTTGGTAACCTGAGTTTTGTAACCCAAGGTCAAAGGCTGTCATTGTTCAATACTGTTTCCTTGCTTTGCCTTTCTCTAATCTACACAAGTGCAAGATCATCCAGTAATATTGTCCCATTTTGACTTTTTCATTACGTTGCTAAATGCTTTTCACTCCTGGGAATACATGGGAGACCAGGAGTTGCCAGAACTCAAACATGAGCCTCTCACATGCCAAGCACACACACTAGCCGCTGAGACAATGTAGAGAACACTTGCACTAAAAAGGCATTTCTAGAATCTTGATTGAGTGAAACAAGTTGAGGGAGAGTTGGTGAAGTTGTGAGAGAGGGCGAGTGTCCTACAAAGCCACGCAGGAGTGGGGCAACATTGAAATCTCAGGCAAATCCATTGCCAAAGCACAATTTGAAACAGCCACCTAACAGGTCCCCCATCACCACCCCGGCAAGTTGGGTGTAAAAGAATGCAAATATTTCTTACTCTACCATTCAATTAAAGAAGTTCCTCCAACCTCACATTTTCATCAGAATAAATCTGTCTGATAGATGTCTTCATTTAGTCTTATATTAAAATCAATAGGCAAACATAAAAGATTTAATTCTGGAAGCTTCATTACAGAAATGTGTGTGTGCATGTGTGTTAATGCATGCAATACTGTGGTATTAATCATTTTTATCATCCCAGTGTGTCACTCAGAATGGTATATGGGAAAAGATTGACTTGCACCCAGTAGCTTAGATTAGATAACCATGGCATGACAGCTGTCCATCAAAAGTTTTGCCATTGACGCGTCAGTCAGAGGTTCAATAAGATATCCAAGAACTCTTTTCTTGGAACCCTACAGAGCGTGAGAGAGTAAATCATTCCGCATTCACAACATGTCGGGTATGAGAAGACTCAAGTGCTTTCAGCCACTGGCCACTCACTCATTCTCCCATGTTGATTTCTGTTGTTAATTCTGAGGGGTATGTGGCGCTTTGTCATTGGTACTGTGCTTCCCTTTTCCTCCCCAATGTTTTCTGGCTAAGGATATCATTATGAGATTCTGCGGTAACAAGCATTCTTCTGTTCAAATTTATATCAATTAGTTTGGGACAGTAATTCAATTGGACGGCCCACTGGATTTTGAAAGACTCGTGACCATGTCAAAGTGACGACCTTTCTTCTTCTCTCTCAGCCAAAAGCAATTTTTTAACAAGGAGCCCTGGAAAGAAATGCTGGTTTAATAATTAGTTATTGATCATGGCCAATGCCATGGTGAGCACCATTGGATTAGTCAGAGACTAGCATATCTGGACTGGAGAGTTGCCTTGTCAAGGCGATGAAAGGGGGAAGTCCAAGAATCCCACAAAATAAGAGATGAGGAAAATAGTTTAATTAGATAATTTTTCATCTTTGATAGGATTCCTTTTCATTTCCAAAAAGCCAAAGTGAAATCTTTTAACCTGGGTTGTTTTGAAACTAAAACAACTGAATTAATATCAAGCAACTTTAACATGTTTCTCCAATTAAAAGCACAGCAAAAGAACAGCTCTGAGTAAAGCAGACATGGAGATTATGAGCATTGCTTTGAAACAACACCATGCAAAGTTATTTTGATAGATTAACCCTGCCGTGGCCAGCATTTTTTGCTTCCACAAGATACCATTAACCCCCATGCCCTGAAATGCCCATTACAAACAATTTGGATACGTGTACCAGCACACCATAACAATTATAGACAGTAGCTTTAAAAGTATAATTGACTTTTCTGAGCCCTAATTCAGGCATCGCTTTAAGGCTGCATAAAAATCTCCATATATGAACCATTTAATGGAAGGAGAAACCTAAGAGAAAGGTTTTATTGTACTTTGAGGGGAGAACTGTTTCCATTAGTTGCACAATTTCATGTAGAATGCTTTTCTAATACTAAAAGGGACAGTAGAGCGACAACTTAGTCACAACTTCTAGCTGACACCAAACCTTTAGGCAAAATGAGTAAAAATGGAGGCGTCTCTATGTTCCATATTTATTAAACGCTTTTCAAGTTAAGATCAACCAGATTTATGATAATAAAGTAGCTGGTGGGTGGAAAAAGTCTTAGAAAGAAACTTATTTTCCCAGGTTTTTTGTTGCTGCTGCTGTTGGTTTTTTGAGTTTTTTTTTTTTAATTTTGTTTCATTTTGGGAGAGGGGAGTTTGGGGCCCATACCTAACAGATATCAAGACTTACTTACTCCTGGCTCTGCTCTCAGGAATCACTTCTGGTGGGACTAAGGGGAACCACATGGGGTGCCAGGGACTGAGCATTGAACCCAGGTGCCCTACACCGTGTAATATCCTTCCAGTCTCCTTTTATCAGGATTTAAAAGTTCAGATCCCTTCCTTTTTCATCCATGCTCAAGTTGTTGATAGAGTTAAAGAGACTAGAATAAGACCCAAATGTTGGGGTTCTCAGTCAGTAATAAAAATAAAATATCCAGCTAGTTGCTGTCACAAACTGCTAATCTAAGCCCACAAGGGTATGTGGCTTCTCTACTACAAAAAGATGTTCAGACCAAATCTAGACAATGGCTTCATGCACTTATCCAAGGGCTCGCGAAGCTCCCTGCCGCGATTCAAGGCAGCTCATGCCTTCACACAATTCACACCCTCCACATAACAACCGTCACCTTAAAAGTATGATCATATCCTAAGATTCTTCTTTGAATGCGTAACAATTATCATATCAACTTTTACGACCTCACTTTTTCTTTTAATGTCCACTTGACCTTTGCAATCAGAAAGAAATCTCTGATCCCTAGGCAGTTGGCATATAAGATTATTTGTATTCATTATGTACTTCAAGAGAAAAACAGCCAGGTGCATATAAGGCATATGATAAGGTCCTATCGTCTAAAAAACAAAACACACACACACACACACACACACACACACACACACACACACACACACACACACACATACACATATATATATATATATAAACTTGAAAGTAACATTGGTCTGATGCCTGCCTCTTCACCAACAAAGCGTCTGGCTGCTTCACATAAGTAACTCACTTCGTTTTGTGAGTAAAAAAGTCTGCAGTGGATTTAGAAATTAATAGCCAGTGGTAAGAGCCATGGCTTCCCATGCAGTGAGCGTTGTATCTGAGTGCTCTTGACCTTGGATGAGCCAGCTAACCCTGGACACATCTATCAGCTCCCTGGTCTTCATTTTTATTTGTAAAATAAAAGCCATGTGTAAGCACCCAAGTCCTGCTCTCTACAGTGGGGTCCAAGGGCAGAAGCCATGGAGTATCGCTCAGAGGTCTGGTAGACACACAAAATCTTAGGTCCCTCGTCCAACGCGGTGAATTCGAATCTGCATTTTGACAAAACTCTCCAGGAATCGAATGGACCCAAAGGAACTTGAGGATGGGTTTCCAATTCTTCCGGGTCAAGGGTAGGGAGACAACCAGATTGTGTTCAAGAAAACATTCTTAAACTGTGTGTGCCCCTTCACTTCCCAAACTTCAGCTTCTTGACTCCGTATTTTTAATCATCTATGGGCACAGATTTAGCTACACAAACGCTCTGGGTGGACACTCAGAGATGGAATGAGACAGAGAAACACCTCCACCTTCTCTCCCACCCTTCTGACTCAAACATTTCCCGATGGGGGGGGGCACCCTGCAAGGATTAATATCTTTTTTGCCACTAGCTCTCAGCTCAGCTCACAACCAAATTAGCAGAGAAGTCCAGAACATAAATAATCTTATCTGTCTTTTGCTTCCTTTGCTCTGGTGCCTTATCTGTCAAGTCTGTTTTTCAGTAACCCTCTACCTCTCCGACAGCACCCCCCACTCCCATGCCCCTATGGATTGGGGTGGTAGAGGGTAACCCCCACCCCTTGGAAGATTCACTTAGGGTAACTGCAAAGGTGCCAGCGGAGAATGAACAATAGAAAACTGTCAAGCCCGACAGCCAATCCTGGATGTATTCTGGATGTATGAGCGCTGAGCTGACAGCCAGGGCCTCAGAGGGTAAACTGCTTTGCTGGAACTAATTAAACAGATGAAATTATTACATGAATATGCAGATGTTGTTTACATTTTACCATATGGTATTATTTCAGGTAATAACTTCGCAGGAGAATCCCTTCCTCTCATCAATAGAAAATGGGTTGACGAGAAGGCCCTGGGTGTCACCTCCCCATCGCCATGCAGACGCAGATAAGGCCCGTGTGCTAAGATGGTGGGGAGGTGCCTCCAGGGTGTGCTCACACCCCACCCCCAAGAGAATAAGGCCTCAGCTCCTCCACCATGGAAGTCTTGGGGGAAGGATGGGGGCGCTGGTGCAGGAAGGGTGAACTGGAGAAATGGTGAATACAGAATTCAGTGCTGTGGAAATGCACCCAACATGCCATGTGTATCTGCCTGCAAATGGGAGCCAAGGAGACACTGAGAATGGAGATTGGGGTAGGAGGGTGGGGAAGAGGGAAGTCCTGGGTGGTCTTAACTCAAGCATCAGAATTGTACCATCTCAATGAGGCCACCCCTTCCCTGGCTGCCACCGCCCTAAGGAAATTAAGCCAAGAGGAGCTAAGCATTAAGTAGGAAAAGAGGGTTCAGCACCCTCCACCCAGAACTCATCCCCCACTGACCCACTCTTTCACTCTTATTCTCCTTTTGTGCCTCTGTTTCTGCATTAAAGTCTGTGTAACTTCAGCTTCTCAGGCCTCATTCCCCACAATTGGGGAACCAGCTCTCCGTCCCCCACCAGTGACGCCCACATGTTCGCAGTATCTCCCATGCCACAGATCTGCTCCTTCTACAGAACAAACATCAGAGACCCAGTAATGGCGATAGCCTGGGCTTTGGACCCTTGTGTTTTCATGGCTTACGTATGTAGTCACAAGAAGCGGTGTTTTGTTACTTGCTTGCTTGCTTGCTTGCTTAACTGGTTTGGTTCAGGCCACGCCCAACATTGCTCAGGGTTTACTCCAGCCTCTCCTCAGGGATCACTCCTGGCAGTGCTCAGGCGATTATATGCCATGCTGGCAGGTAGTGACTTAACCCCTGAGTTATCTTTCCAGCCCCAGAAATGATTTTTTTACAGAGAGAGAAGGGAAAAGGTCGAAAGATTAAGTTGCAAACTAGCAGATGCCAGAATAATGAGTAAATTCCCTCTTTCCTGGCCCCAAGGCACAACCTAAGTTTTTTTTGTTTCACTTGATCACTTAACATTCCATTATTCGGTGAGGTGGGTGCCAGTAACATTTCCATTTGACCCTATCACTTGTCAGTGTAGCCCAATGGCATCTGCTTTGCTCCAGGAATATGAAGAGCCTCAAATTGTTCATTCAGGGTTCTTGACAAAGAAGTCTGACCATCTTGTAGGTGGACAGCCACGTGATCTTTTGACATCCCGTGTGATCCAGTTGGTAACAGCTCTAGTTCAGCGTTCATCTCCAAATCGCATTGCATGTCCAGCCCATCTGATTTTCGACGCCTTGGCAAATGAGACAGTGTGCCCAGCAGTGCTCAGGGCTTAGTCCTAGCTCTGCACTCAGGAATCAATCCTGGCCTTGCTCAGGGAACCATATGGGATACAAGAATCAAATTTAGGTCAGTCACGAGCTAGGCCAATGCTCTCCCCACTGTACTATCACTACATCCCCAAAGTCTTTTTTCCTTTTTCAAACAAACCGAGGGCAATATTATTTATCCTACTCTTCAACTCGCTCTTGTCACCAAATAATGTCATCAACATTACCTAGGTCAAAGGATCAAAAGGGGAATACATTCCTTTTCCATTTATTTTCTTGTTCTTGGGTAATCATTGTGTAATTTTTATGGTCTTGATGCTCAAAGTTCCTTCACTCAGTACCACCAAATTTCCCAAGACCCTTCATTATGGGTCTCATATACTTTCTAATCTATCTCTTCCTTCCTCTCACCTTCACTACTTGGCCACATGTTTTCAACTAAAGGTAAAGGGTTTGTACTCATTCCATCCTGTCTATTCCCTTGGTTTGCTCTTTACTGCACAGGTGAGGGATGCCATCCGCTCTCTGTCCTTCCTCTTGCTTCACTTCTATGATAGTCTATCCGGCTCTTTACAAACTGCAGCACACTACAAGATTTGAGCTTCTTACAGTCACTCATTACTTCATTGGGTCTTTCTACTATGTCTTCTTTGTCCATTCACGTGACTTGCTCCTTAACTTCTGGATATTGTTCTAAGCAGTGCAATGAACTCAGGTGTGCATACATCATTTTGGATTCATGTTTTGAAGTCCTTGGTTCAAATACCAAGAAGTTGAATCACTGGGTCATAGGGAAACTATATTTTTAGCCTGTGGAGTATTTATTCTCTGTACTGCTTTCTATAGAGAATGTGCCAGCCAACATTCCCACCAAGAGTCAAAGAGAGTTCCTCTCTCATCACATCTCCTCTGACACTGGTGTTCTCAGTCTTTTTGAAATATGCCAGAGAATATTTCAATGTCGTAAAATATTCCATACCTGTGCCTGCACCAGCACTTGCTACACTATTCTGCTATTATTGAATATTCAAGACTTTTCTTTACTTTGCTTTCCCCTCCTTTTATCTTTCCTTGCAAGTGCAAATAACACTCTGAGAAGTTTTCTTATATGCAAGTCCTTACATTCCAATGCTTTCATTTCAAAGGGAAAGAGTCCCCAAAGTGTGATTTCTGGTTATAAAAGACTCACAGTTTTAAATAGAATAGAAATTTCCAGATGTTCCCCCCACTACCACCACAGTCACCATCACAAAACTACAAATCTCTGTTTCATTAGCAACAGCAAAGTGGAGCATCATCCTTAATAATTGATATTTTTGCTTCTTTGTACGTTGTTTTTCTTATTATTTCTATTGTTGCCAATATACTGTCTTATTTTTTATTTGTGGTCTACCCTCTGTGAGAGAATTTCCGCCTATTGGATGCTGGGAATAAAATCACGTCAGCCATATGCAAGGCAAACACCTCACCCTCTGTACCCATTCAGCTCAAGTCCCATTCAGCTTCTTTTAATGTTTACAATCACGTAGAATTTCTTTTGTCTCTTGCCACTGTACTGATATTCAGCTTCTATTTTTCTGTTGTTTGTCCCTCTTAGAAATTTACTCAACTTCATAGACTAGTTCTTTATCTGCTGTGTACACTGTAGACATAGCTTCCCTAAACTATGCATGTTCTCTTCTCCAGTTGAGTTCACCCTCCCGGTGGTTTCAAATATTCACTGGATGCTGAATTGGTTTAGTTTTCTACTTCCTTTCTCTCCTGGAAAAACTTGCTCGACTGGTTTGAATATTTACTTTTTCATGTAATAAACAAATTCTTCTGTCATCTTCAAAACAATGGATTGAGATTTTAATTGGAAATTCTATCAAATTTCTGAGCACAGATACTCCAAATTTCCTTCCTCACACCTATAGCCCTGCCTTTGTTGTTATACCCTGTGATGCCTCACCACGCTCTTCTTCCTCTCTCCGCATACTTAGCACATCTAATGAACATGTGTGTACTTTTACCATCATTCTCCTCTGGAGGGAATCAAATTCCAAAGGGACGTTATCGAGACTCTTTCATTAATCATGGGAATTCGGAGAAATCTGTGGGCAACCACTGGATGAAGATGTGGTTTGGCAGAATAGTTCCCCCAGGACAGTTACTTAAGCATAATCAAAAGATTATCAAAAAGCTGCTCATTTCTCTTCACCTCTCCCTTCTCTCTCCATTACCACAATGGCCACTGAATGGAGAAGTTAATGTTGTTGTCTTGTTGCCCGTTCATTGGCTTTCGGTCATTTATAGTCAACGTGTGAGTTAAAAGAGTGAAGCTATCTGATAATGGTTTGTCACATACTTGGTTTAGTGTGTTAACCTCCAAGTTCTATGATTTCTAGACTTTTATTTGGGGGATTCAATGAAATCCCAGGGCTTTACTCCCAGAGCTAAAAAAATACAGAAAATAGGAATCTGATATTAAAACTCAGCAAAAATAATTGTCTGGGATGTGTTGGACAAGAAAGTGAATGTAAACACTGTGTGACTGAAACCTACTCAGTGAACAGTTTTATAATTGCATATCTCACGGTGGCACAATAAAATTAAAATAATAACAATTAAAATAATAATAATAAATAAAGAAAATTTAAATAATAATAAAATTAAATAAATTTTACTAAATATTTTATTAAATAAAAACTATTTTATTAAGTTTTATTAAATAATAATAAAAAATTAAATAATAATAAAATAAAAAATAATAAAATTAAAATAATAACAATTAAAATAATAATAATTGCATATCTCATGGTGGCACAATAAAATTAAAATAATAACAATTTCTATTTCCTCGATGGTGATGGGTTTATTCAGGTATTGGAGGTCTTCTTGTTTCATCCGTGGGAGGTTATAGGACTTCAGGAATTGATCCATTTCTTCTAGATTCTCATGTTTCACGGCATACAGGCTCTCAAAGTAATCTCTGATGATCTTTTTGGATTTCTACGGTTTCTGTTGTGATGTCACCCTTTTTATTTCTGATTCTTTTTATTTCTGATTCTGAAAATCGATGACTGGATAAAGAAGCTTTGGTACATCTACACAATGGAATACTATGCAGCTGTTAGGAAAAATGAAGTTATAAAATTTGCCTATAAATGGATGGACATGGAGAAGATTATGTTGAGCGAAATTAGCCAGAAGGAGAGAGACAGATACAGAATGACTGCATTTATTTGCATGGCATAAATATATATGTACATATTATGATACCAATATCCAAGGTCAAGTGAAACATATATCAGGAGGTCTTGTCAAAGGTGGAGATTATCACAAACGTGTGGGAGTCAGAGTTTAGGTAAGACAGAAAATGGAACAGGGTGCTAATAATAGTCGAGGGTACTAATGCCAACCTAGAACTGAGCATTAAATAGAGGCAAAAGGATACACATGACAACCTTTTAATGTATGTTCTGTAATCCATAGTCTGGAAGGGAAGGAAAAGAGAAAGAGAGAGAAAGGGAAAGAAATAAAGAACCTGCCATGGAGCAGGGCTGGGGAAAGGGGAGGGAACCGGGGATGTTGGTGGTGGGAGATGGGCACTGGTGGAGGGACGGGTGCTGAAACACTGTATGACCAAAACCCAAACATGAACTTTTTAATTGTATATCTTTTTATTTGTATATCTCACGGTGGTATAATAAAATACTTAAAAAAAAATAACAATTAAAATAATAATAAATAAATAAGAATTTAAATAATAATAAAATTAAATAAATTTCATTAAATATTTTATTAAATTTTATTAAATAAATTTTATTATTATTAAATAATAATAAAATTAAATAATAATAAAATAATAAAATTAAAATAATAGCAATTAAAATAATAATAAATAAATAAGAATTTGAATAATAATAAAATTAAATAAATTTTATTAAATATTTTATTAAATAAATTTTATTATTAAATAATAATAAAATTAAATGATAATAAAATAATAAAATTAAAATAATAACAATTAAAATAATAATAAATAAAAAATTAAAATAATAATAATAAAAATGTTTTTAAAGAATTATAATTAACAAAGAGAAAGAAAGATGGGGCAGGAGCGATAGCTTAGCGGGTAGGGCATTTGCCTTGCATGCGGCCAACCTGGGTTCGATCCCGGCATCCCATATGGTCCCCCGAGCACCGCCAGGAGTAATTCCTGAGTGCGGAGCCAGGAATAACCCCTGAGCATTGCCAGGTGTGACCCAAAAAGCAATAAAATAAAATAAAATAAAATAAAAGAAAGAAAGAAAGAAAACAAATGTATGACCTAAAAGATTGCTTAGCTGAAAGATTAGGTTACATTGGTGAGAGCTAATTTCTATATTTAAGTATTTTTTTAATCATTGATCTTTCACAGGAATCCTCTCACTCACAGAGTGATTCTTAATGCAAACACTTAAAGGAGTTCATAATCTCTCTCTGTCTCTGTCTCTGTCTCTGTCTCTGTCTCTGTCTCTGTCTCTGTCTCTCTCTCTCTCTCTCTCTCTCTCTCTCTCTCTCTCTCTCTCTCTCTCTCTCTCCCCTCATTTGCTTTTAGGAGGAAAACTGCCCTGGCTCCTGAAGATGGACCAGCCCTGACTCTGCTGCTCTGGCAATTCTCAGGACGGCAGGGAAGAACCTGTCTCTCCCACCAGCGCAGACCTCCTCTCCCATGAGAGACGCTCCATGGGATGCTGCTCTCTGTTCAGTCCACAGAAGATTATCCAAAGAGGTCTGCTGGAGAGGCAGGTTCCTGAGCCTCATTCCATACAGCTGAGACAATGCCGCAATTGGACTGTGCCGCAGGGTCAGAATCTGAGGCTAACACCCTCCTCCCGAGAGAAGGAAAGAAACGCACTTCCTCATTGACAGGGGAGTCTGTTCTGAGCTCAGAAATCTACTTCAATGGTCAAACATGAGCTTTAACCATTTACTTCTGGTGCAAATAATCCACAAATGGAAAGCTCTGAGTTCTGGCTCTGATAGATCTCTTGTCTTCTTTTCATTGAGGGGAACCAAGGATGAGTTAGGGTGTGTGTGTATGTGTGTGTGCGTGCGTGTGTGTGTGTGTGTGTGTGTGTGTGTGTGTGTGTGTTTGGTAGCCATTAGATTTCATGCCCTTTCTTTTGCACGTTGGTGGAACTCTAAACATTTCTATCCAAGACGATGGGGTTCGGGGTTGACCGGAAATCCATCCAGGGATGTCCTTTATCCAAGCATCTCTCCCGGGCTCTCTAAGTAGAAACATCAACACACAGTTACTTATCTCTTTCACACTCCTAAATTCAGTTTCCAAAGGATTGAGACTTGCTGGCCATAAAATACACATAGGGAGGCAGTATTTAAATAGGACTTAAATTTAATCCTCAGTCTTCATAGATGAGTGACTAAAACCCAGGCTGCCCTTTATTTACGATTGTAGCTAAACAAGCACTGATACACACCTACCAGGTGTTCCGCTGTGAGCCCAGGGCAGGAAAGCTCCATGCCTGTCTCAGAGGGATGTTTATGTACCTAACAGGCGAATACAGTGGAATACAGTGTTGGCTGCAGCGGCACTTAGGTTAAACTATTTGCAATCTCAGAAACTCTTGCACTCTCTTGCACTCTCTGGAAAATGGTATGTGCTACTTGTTTACCTGAAAGGTGATAGAATACAGAGCGCTAAAACCCTGCTAAAGGAAGAGATCGGGGCTTCTTTGTGGAAAGAGAAGTATTTGAGACTACAGAGATTAGAAACTTACAGTATCTATAAAGTGCTGTTCTCACCCTGATCTTCCGAATGTTCACACATCACTTGCTTGCTCCTCCCAAGCATGACTTTGAGACCAGGTCCTTTCCTCTCCCTCATCTGTAGGGACTGATTTTAAAAAATAATAATAATAATTTAAGTCATTACAATTGGAAAACGTAAGAGATAAGTTGCGCTTGATGTTTTCTGTTTTTATGAAAAATCTTTATGCCCAAGACTACACCGAATGCATCACTTGTATCACTTGTATCACTTGTCTTCCCGTTGTTCATCGATTTGCTCTCGAGTGGACACCAGTAACATCTCCATCTGTCCTGTCGAAAGCAAGTGTAGTTTATTCCAAGGGCATCTGCTCTCTCCAGGAACACGAAAAGCCTCAAACCATTCCTTCAGGTCATGGGAATGAGGTCTATAATTGTTACTTGTTTTCGGTATATGAAATACAACATGGATAGCTTGCCAGGCCCTGCCGTGTAGGTGGTACACTCTCAGTAGTAGGTTCTCATCTCGAGCTTTACTGATGAACCTCAACAGGGAGAGATATGCTTTTCTCTTAGGTGGAACTCTGAGGAGCTGTGAAGTCCGGATGTTGAGAATGACTGACCTCATGGTGTGGGGGTTCCCCCTGCTTCTTGCTAGGCTCACTGGGATGATGGATCACAGCTAGAACCTGCCTAGAACTGTATAGAGTGTATAAGTGTGAAAGATCCTGGGAAGAACCTGGTCCTAACTTCCAGTATTATCTAAGACTGTGTCACGTGCCAGTGCAGCTCTGGGTCTGGAGTGTCTCTCTTCCAGGGTTACTGGCTGTGGTGGTTGGGAGCTCACAGCCATGCCTTCTTCTGACATGGAAGTGGAGGAATGGGAGGAGGAGCCCATATTCCCACTCCAAGTCTGGCCAGCATGGCCCTCCCCACACGCAGTGAGCGAACCTATAGGAGCTATGTTGGACTCAGCCCGGGCCTGGCTGAGCCATTTACCGACCTCCAGAGCTCCATGGGCTGCTTCCACGTGGGGCTGAGTGGCACAGCTGTGGGTGTTAAGTGGTTGGGTCTGGAGTGTCTCTCTCTTCGGTGTTGCTGGTGCAGTTGTAGGTCTGGAGTGTCTCTCTTCCGGTGTTGCTGGCTATGGTGGATGGGAGCTCGCAGCCGTGCCTTCCAACATGGAGGTGGAGGAATGCATATTGGAATGTTATTCAAAGTTTTTTTTTAATCTGAATTACTTGACAGGTGAAGGCAGGAGACAGAGAGACCATACAGGAGGTAAGGCATTGTCCTTGCATGGTGCTGTCCCCCAGTTTGACCCCATTTGGCCCCAGAGCATTACTAGGGGGCCACAGCCGAACAGAAAGCCAAGAACAGTCTTTCAAACATTACTTGCTGTACCCAAGTGTTCTCTCAATCCAGTCCCCATTTGTACCCATTTTATGTTATAACAAATATGAAATTCCATTTTTCACATCACGAGTATGTTTAGCCTCATAGTCCTTTCACTGTGTTATCATGCAAGCCAGAGGAACCCCCACACCATGAGGGCCACCATTTTCAACATCCGGACTCCACAGCTCATCAGAGCTCCACCCAAGAGACAAGCCAATCTCTCTCCATTCATCAGTAAATTAACAAACTGAGAGCCTACTACTGAGATTATACTACCCATACAGAGAGCCTGACAAGCTACCCTGTGTCATACCTAAAACCCGTAACAATTATAGACCTCATTCCCATGAGCTGAACAAATGGTTTGAGGCTCTTCATTTTCCTGTTGCGAGCAGATGCCCTTGGGCTACACTACAGGAAGTATGGAGATGTTACTGGTGCCCACTCAATCAAATCAATGAACAACGGGAAGACAAGTGATACAAGTGATCATGCAAACTAACATGCTAACTTCAGGTATGATCATGAGATAGTTGTGCGAAGATCTCCACCAAACAAATTCATTGCCATTCTCCTCTCTCCTCCAGTTCCATGGATATGGTAGGAAGGAGAAGCCTGAGCCCAGACAGCATTTCAAAGTTTCCAGTCCCTTAAGATAGAGAAGGGACCAGTTTGACAATAATAGTTGGAAAGATTAATGCTCGACTAGAACTGAGTACTGAAAGTAGATAAAGGGATATGCATATCAGAATTGCAAACCACAATGTGAAAAAGGAGAGAGAGAGACAGACACAGAAAGAGAAAGAGAGAGAGAGAGAGAGAGAGAGAGAGAGAGGCAGGTAGAGGAGGGGGAGGGAATCTGGGGACATTGGTGGTGGGAAATGAGCACTGGTGGAGGGATGGGTGCTGGAACACTATGACAGAAACCCAATCATAAACAGCTTTGTAATGGTCTCTTTCATGGTGATTTAATTAAAAAATAGAGTTTCCAGCCCCATCTGATCATTTCTCTGTTTTGCAAGCTGAGGAGTCTTCTCTAGGTTACTTGCAAGGAGTCTCTGGTTTTGATGACTTAATTCCTTGTGATTTGACAGTCCAGTGTGTTTTTGGCTGGATTCCCAAGCCTGGTCCGGAAAGGCACTTCACTTTAGATTCAGAGAAAAGATCTCAGATCTGACCTATCTGTGCTACGTCCAAGTTGGATTCATGTCAGGGAGCCAGACACAGAGACTACCCTTGTTCCAAATGATAGAATGATTGCCACAAAAAAGGGGGAGTGAGAAACGCATGCCAACTCTGACCTCGTCATCCTGAATCCCACTGAGGGCATTCCCCCGACCCCAAAGAAGGGAGCCACGTCACACTCCCTGGCTTCACCAATCAGTCTATTAATAGACTGACTGTCTTAACATACATGGAAGACAGATGCTACCATTTGCATTCCTGCTTTTCATTATGCAGAAATAATCCAGTGAACCTCTTTGACACTGATGTCTGTCCCACCATCCAGACTCAGCAACAATATTTTCCATTGAATTCATAACTTGGAGGAGCTACAGTGATAGTACAGTGGAGAGAGTGTTTGCCCTGCATGCGGCCGACTTGAGTTCAATCCCCGGCCTCCCATAGGGTCCCCAAGCACTTCCAGGAGCAATTTCTGAGTTGCAGAACCAGGAATGACCCCAGAGCATCACCAGGTGTGACCTAAAAAGCCAGGAAAAAAAAGAAACTAAAAAAAAATTTTTTTTTAAAGATGGAGTCCGTTTTCTTTGAGAGGGAATGCGGTCATGCGGATTCTGTTTTGCAGACTTTCCCACCTCCTCCAAATCTTGACTACATCTCCAGTTGTGTTGGGGCCCTTGGTGAAATTAGAAAACAAGTGGGGGGCTGGAGTGATAGTCCAGTGGGTAGGGCGTTTGCCTTGCACAAGGCCAGCCTATGCTGGCCCAGGTTCCATCCTTGGCATCCCATATGGTCCACTGAGCACCGCCAGGAAAAACCCTGAGCTTTCTGGGTGTGACCCAAAAAAAAAAAAACAAGGCTTCCCCATCCTCTGCAGCAGGCAAGAAAGGTTTGCTAGAAGTCACCACAAGTGTATGAAACACCTGGGCTCTGAGCGCAGTGGAAGAGCAGTCAACAAGGAAAACTTAGGCACACCTGAAACTCAGGCAACAAGCAAGTCACAAAGATAAGGATGTTCAAAGAGTCCTAGGCTTGGAAATAACATGCCCAATTGGCCTCAATAGGATTGTGGGCAGAGCTGTGTGGCCTCACTCCAACAAGGAGAAGGACCCTGATATCTCTCTTTGGGATCTGGGCCATTCCTGAGACACATCCCTGAGAAATCTGGACAGAGGAGGGGGTGGAGGGTTCGATTTCTAGGTTCCCACCCTGGCTCTTCTCATTTCCTTGGATTCTTGGCTTCTGGAGGCTCAGTTTCCATGTCTATAAAATGGGTTTCATGAGAGTACACATTCCACAGGTAGTTGAAACAGAGACCTGGAGGTTCAAAGAGTGAATAGGAGTCAGGAAGATAGTACAGGAACCATGGGGGTGGGGAATACATTGCATGTCTGGGTCCCTGATTTGATTCTCAGTATCACCTGCCCCTCTGAGGATTGCCCAGTGGTCCCTCAAACTCCAGGGGACCTGCTCAGGCCCTAGCACTGATCCTGTAAGCCAAATTGGCTGAGTTATCTCAGGGAGCAACCCCCAGAATCCTTTGCAAGGCTTGGAAGATCCCCGCCTCCTCATTCCACCCCTCAAAAGAAGTTCCACAATAAACCCCAAGGATAGCTAAAGCAATCCTCGGGAAAAAGAAGATGGGAGGCATCACCTTTCCCAACTTCAAACTGTACTACAAGGCAGTAGTAATTAAAACAGCATGGTATTGGAATAAAAACAGACCTGTGGACCTATGGAATAGAATTGAGTATCCTGACACTCAACCTCAAAACACATGATCATTTAATCTTTGATAAAGGTTCAATGAGTCTAAAATGGAGTAAGGAAAGCCTCTTCAACAAGTGGTGTTGGGGAAAACTGGGCAGCAACATGTAAAAAAATGAATTTGGACCTGTGTCTAACACCATGCACAAAAATCAGATCAAAATGGATTAAAGATCTCAATATCAGACTTGAATCCATAAAGTACATTGAAGAAAATATAGGAAAAACCCTCCACGACGTTGAAGCTAAAGGCATCTTCAAAGGTGAAACATCACTAACAAAGCAACTAGAAGAAAAGATATGGGACTACATGAAACTAAAAAGCTTCTGCACCTCAAAAGAAACAGTGACTAAGATACAAAAGCAGTCCACAGAATGGGAAAGAATATTCACCCAATACCCATCTGATAAGGGGTTAATATCCAGGATATATCAGGCACTGGTAGAACTTTACAAGAAGAAAACAAACAACCCCATCAAAAAATGGGGAGAAGAAATGAACAGAAACTTCAGCAAGGAAGAAATTCGAATGGCCAAAAAACATATGAAAAAAATGCTCATCATCACTAATCATCAGAGAGATGCAAATCAAAACAACAATGAGATACCACTTTACACCACAGAGACTGGCACATATTCAAAAGAGCAAGAACAACAAGTGCTGGCGTGGATGTGGGGAAAAGGGGACACTCATCCATTGTTGGTGGGAATGCCGGCTGGTACAGCCTTTCTGGAAAACAATATGGACTTTCCTCCAAAGACTAGAAATTGAACTCCCATTTGACCCAGCCATACCACTCCTGGGAATCTACTCTGGGAAACCAAAAATATGCAGCGGAAACACCATCCCTACTTTTATGTTCATAGCAGCATTATTCACAATAGCCAGAATCTGGAAGCAACCAGAGTGCCCAAAAATCGATGACTGGATAAAGAAGCTTTGGTACATCTACACAATGGAATACTATGCAGCTGTTAGGAAAAATGAAGTTATAAAATTTGCCTATAAATGGATGGACATGGAGAAGATTATGTTGAGCGAAATTAGCCAGAAGGAGAGAGACAGATACATCATGACTGCATTTATTTGCATGGCATAAATATATATGTACATATTATGATACCAATATCCAAGGTCAAGTGGAAGCATATATCGGGAGGTCTTGTCAAAGGTGGAAATTATCACAAACGTGTGGGAGTCAGAGTTTAGGTAAGACAGAAAATGGAACAGGGTGCTAATAATAGTCGAGGGTACTAATGCCAACCTAGAACTGAGCATGAAATAGAGGCAAAAGGATTCACATGACAACCTTTTAATGTATGTTCTGTAATCCATAGTCTAGAAGGGAAGGAAAAGAGAAAGAGAGAGAAAGGCAAAGAAATAAAGAACCTGCCATGGAGCAGGGCTGGGGAAGGGGGAGGGAACCGGGGGATGTTGGTGGTGGGAGATGGGCACTGGTGGAGGGACGGGTGCTGAAACACTGTATGACCAAAACCCAAACATGAACGTTTTAATTGTATATCTTTTTATTTGTATGGAGATGGGCACTGGTGGAGGGACGGGTGCTGAAACACTGTATGACCAAAACCCAAAACATGAACTTTTTAATTGTAAAAAAAAAAGAAGTTCCAAAGACACTGAAAGTGCTGTACATATTCATTTTTGTTTCATAAACATTTACACAATGTCTGAATGAATGAACCAAATTAAAACCTTTTTCCTGTGATCCTTGTAGGATCAACATTCAAGAGTAACTATTGACAAAGAGAGAGAATGAGCTAAGTAGTACTTCAGGGTGTTTACCTGCTGGGGTTTGGGTATTTTTAAGTGAGAGTCTGTGTCAGAGGCAGAATCTGAGATTCCCAGTGGGTACCATATATTACTTCATTTCGAAGAGCACCCCACAGAGAAGCAATTAGCATCCCTGTTTTATGGGTTTTTATGGATGGGGACGGTCTCTGGAAAGTTAAGGAATTTGTGCAAGGTCAGAGAGCTAGTAAGTCAGGATCCCAACCTACCTTGTCTGCTGGTGAGGCTTCTCTGATTTAAGTCTCTTGCAGAGAACTCACTGAGAGGACAAAATGCTGCCTCGAAAACTAAGAATCACAGCTTGTGTGCACTATAGCATGGACTCTGCCCGCCTACCTTCACTAATCAAGCAATGAAAGACTCTACCAACACAATACGGATTTCATTTTTACCAATTTTACTCATTCTAGAAATAGAACTAACTCGGAATGAATCCATCACACTTTCAGTATCCCCTACTTCTATGCCTGTCTTTTCCAAATCAGTGAAGAGAGTTTTAAAATCGATGACTACAATTGACTCAGAATAAATTGTTTTAGACCTACACAGCATCTTCCAAAAATAATAATAATGATGACAATAGCCCACCACAGAACAATAAGAAAAGCAGAATTTATTTCTTCATTTTAGTCAAAAATTCTTAATACCTATAAAAGACAAAAATATGGTCATTGGAACTGCAGAAATAGTACAGTGGGCAAGGTGCCAGGTTTAACCCCTAGCACCCTATATGGTCCCCAGAGCCCAATAGGAGTGATTCTTAAGTATAGAGATAGGGTCATTCTTGAGTACTGCCAAGTATAACCCAAAAATCATATGTATGTATATGTGTGTGCGTATATATATATATATATATATATATATATATATATATATATATATATATATATATATATATATCACTTGTATCACTTGTATTACTTGTCTTCCCGCTGTTCATTGATTTGCTTGAGCGGGTACCAGTAACATCACCATATGTCCTGTCACATGCTACTGTAGCCCAAGGGCATCTGCTCTCTCCAGGAACATGAAGAGCCTCAAACCATTCCTTCAGGTCATGGGAATGAGGTCTATAGTTGTTACTGGTTTTTGGCATATCAAATATGACATGGGTAGCTTGCCAGACTCTGCCTTGTGGGTGAAATATTCTTGTAGTAGCCTCCCATCTCATGAATTTATTGATGAGATAGGGAGAGCCTTGCAAGAAGCCAGAGGAACCCACCCCCACCATGATGGCTGCCATTTTCAACATCCGGACTACACAGCTCGTAGAGCTCCACCAAGCAGTGTGTGTGTGTGTGTGTGTGTGTGTGTGTGTGTGTATGTATCACTGTCACTGTCTTCCGTTCATCGCCGATTTGCTCGAGTGGGCACCAGTAACATCTCCACATGACCTGTCTCATGCAAGTAGAGCCCAAAAGCACCTGCTTGTTCCAGGAACATAAAGAGCCTCAAACCATTCCATCAGGTCATGGGAATGAGGTCTATAATTGTATATGTATTATAGTATATGTATATATATACATATATATATGTGTATATACATATATATGTATGTGTATATGTATATATACATACATATATATTTTTTCTATTTGGGTCACACCTGGCAATGCTCGGGGTTTATCCTGGCTCTGCACTCAGGAATTACTCCTGGTGGTGCTCGGGGGACCATATGGGATGCCAGGGATCGAACTCGGGCCGGCATGGGCCTTCAGCGTGCAAGGCAAATGCCCTACCCACTGGGCTATCACTCCGGCCCCTATATATTTAATATAAATTTAGAATCCAAAGGAAAATATTATGATACCAAAGGTGATTGTTTCTAATTTGTGGTTTGCTAACGAATATTATGTTTATTTGGAGGAGTTATATTCAGATAATTAGGTCATTGAATTCAATACTGAGCCCCAATATAAACTCTGATCATATCTATATTTCAAAACTGGTCAAAGCAGGAAATACATCTCAGGAAGTTGTGAAAATTAAGAATTAAGTTGTGAAAATTAAGATTCCCTTCTGGGATTCTTCCTTTCAAATCTGTATACTGAATTCTCAGGATAGATTAGAGCCTCCAGAAACGTTTAGGTGAGTGCATGAATGAATGCCTACTCAAGTCAAATTGAAAAATAACACTTTTAGTATATGTGGTGGCTTGATGTTATTTTCAAAACTTTATTTTTAATAAAATTTGCATAGACTAAAAGTGTTATGTTTTGAAAAATAACACTTTCAGTATATGTTGTGGCTTGATCTTATTTTCAAACATATTTTTAAATAAATTTTGCTAGCAACCAATTAGTGAATAATTCTCCGAAAGTAGAAACAAAACTTACACCTATAAGATGTAAGAAAATGAATGCACATTTTCCCAAGTACAGAAATTTATGAAGCCTAGTTTTAAAGTCAAAAAACATCTTGGCTACTTTGATTTTGGATCACTCTGCTTGTTTCTCCAAAAAGGCAAATGAATGAAGACATTTACATCCACAAAGCCAGCATTTTGAAAGAGAACATTTCTAATGGCATGTGAGATTTTGCACCTGTAATTATTTTGGGGTACAAAATTGGCTACACCAATAATTGCTCCTATAAACAGCTAATTGTAGCTGCTGTTAGCCACTTGTGGGTGTAATTAGCCGCTTGCCCTTAATCTTCATGGAATGCCCAATTCTCCCTGTAATTAGTCAATTGTGGATGCTATTACTTTCACAAGGAAGACTAGATTATCTCCCTTAAATTTTGTTAGATCTAATCTCAATTTATAGAAATCTCCATTTGAATCTCAATTTATAGGAAGTGCAAAGAGAAATGGTTATAATCTTTAAAGGGATTGGAAACTAGTTTCCCTGCTTATCAACCACCATTAGTTACTTGGTCCTTTTCACAATGAAGTCTTTTATTTTCTCTGTTGGTTAAATGAGATGATGGTCTTTGTTTGAAAACACAAGTACAGGGTCTGGAGAGATAGCTCAGAGGAAAGGGCTTTCGCCTTGCATGTGACCAGCCAGGCTTCCATCCCCAGCCTCCCATATGGTGCTCTGAGCACTACTAGGAGTGATTTCTGAATGCAGAGCCAGGAGTAACCCAAGAGCATTGCCGGGTGGGACCCAAAAAGGCAAAACCCAAAAAGCAAGTACAAACGCCAGAAATGCAAGTAAAACTGTCAGGGTGTCTCCAAAATGGCTGTACAAGGTACTCACATTTTAAAAGTTTTGTCGGTCCAATGTCTCACAATGTTGGGTTTATGAGATATAATAAAGGTGGAATATTGCACATTTGCAGTAAAACCTTAGTGCTGGCTAACAGTGTGGCTTTGACCACCTGCTAACCTCAGTCTTTTGCTCTGTAGACTGGCAACATATTCCTCCCTCTTCAGGTGCTTCGAGAATTGCACAAACCATTAGTGGGTCTTGTGTACGATTCCTGATAGCACTGAAGCAAACAAAATCCCATTCTCCATGGTTATTATTGGAAGTCAAGGCGTCTCTCCCACTTAGATGATAAAACATGGCTTTGATATTTGTTCCTGAAATGGGAGAGAGCATAAAAAAGTTCTCCTAGCCATTACCAATTTTCTCCCGAAGAACTAAGTGTATTTGATAGATTCACTCCCATGTTTTTTCCACCCTCATAAGAGCTTGTGTTAGATGCCATTTCTGAAAAGTTCCAAAGGTTGATTAGAACGGAGTGAAAACTCCCCCTAATTGAGGAGACATTTGTGTGTGCACCCCTCAACAAAAGAACCCTCGTGATCGTCGTTCCAAGAATATCTTCTTGGGGCCTTCCCCTACTTACTCTTAGAAGTGAAAAAGGAAACCTCTGTTTACCCACAGCAGCTGCTGTGAGCAGTCCTGGTTTTGGCTGACCCTACCTACAGTTTTGACTTCGTGCAAATTCCTGGGTTTTTTCTGATAGATAGGGAGTTAACATAAAATTCTGCCCCAGAGCTTTAGACATCTGGGGAACCTAAAATGATGGGATAGTCCTGAAGTAAATGGCCAGAGAATTGTCTATTAGATCCTGGCATCCTCTGTAACATTTGCCTAGAGCCCAATTTTCATTTAAAGGGTCTACAGGAAAACTTGCCTGCCTTCCCTGTAACACAAAAGCCAGTTTTCCTATAAAAAAAAGAAAAAACTCACAAAAAGAGCCATAGTAAATAAACGGAGTCCCAGAATTCCCCCCACAGGCACCTCCTTTTTGTTTTCTCTTCTACTTTCCAATCAAATGTTCGACTTTCCAACTCTGAGTCCAAGCATCTTTATTACACAATATTTTCATTCTTGAAAATTTTGAAGGAGCTGGAGCCATAGTCCAGCCAGCAGGTAGGGCATTTGCCTTGCATGTGGCTAACTCGGATTCAATCCACAGCATCCCGTAGGGTCCCTGGAGCATTGCCAGGAGTAATTTCTGAGTGTAGAGCCAGGAGTAACCCCTGATCATCACCAGGTGTAACCCAAAAAAGTAAAAAAAAATAAAGACATGGGAATGGCAAAGGAACCGTTTCGAGTCCCCCCACTCAACACACCTATCCCCAGCCCCTAGCCCTGTCACTGCTCCAGCGTCATGTGGCTTAAAAGGAAGCCCCAGCATCCTATCACTCTTGGGATTATTGAATCTTGGCTTTAAATGATAACCTTTCCAGTTGGGACATAAATTAGCCTCTGTACTCACCCTTTTCCAAAAATAATGTGCATGACCCACCTACCACTGGAGCAAGTGCACATCTGTGTGTGTGTGTGTGTGTGTGTGTGTGTGTGTGGAGTGAGTGAATAATGTCAGTATAAAATAGACTGGAAGCTTTGGGAGCTGAAAGCAATATCTTTCTGCACTAAACTGCTTTATTACTGCCATTCCCTCCCTCCCTGGGCATGCAGTCAGCTGAGACCAGGCCAAATTGGCAGTCATTTTCCGACCGTCTGGCAGGTCTGCGATCTCTGGGAGTACCCAGCCGACATTTCTCTCTGAACCAGCCCTTTGGAGGGTCAGCTCTGGCTTTGGGGCGACAGCCTGCCTGAGCTGGGTCAGAAATCAGGACCAGTATAAATTTCGAGCTCAGAATCCTGTTGCAAGGACAACTACCCTCCCCCGGACTTTATGGCTCAGTGGTCTTCTTGCTGGCTGCTCTCCCCATACTCGATCTTCAAGGGCAGAGCTGGCCAGATTTCTCAGGGGCAGTTTGAAAGGGCCCTTTGGTCACTGAGGGGTTAAATCAGTAGCATCAGTTTCCTGTAAAAAAATAATAATAATAATTTGGGAAGATGTGTTGACTGTTGATAAACAATCCTGAAATAATAATAGCAGGGGCCGCTTACCATAGGCAAGCAATAGTCCTATGACAAGGTTCTAGAAGATGGGAAAAATGGCAACCAAAATTAATAGTGACAGAACTGGTAGAAACAAGCCATAAATTCGATCCTAAGTCATAAAATACAGCCTAACCCAATAAGCACATGCTACTGTTATTATATTAATATTGTTTAAAAATATCATAACGTTTCAAACATGGGATGGAGGTAGAGAAATATGTTTTTTCAGCAGTAATTTTCACTCTGTGTGGCTTAGAGGCAGAAGATTTTTTTGAGCTAAAACCAGTCCAAGTTTAACTTTGCATCAGAAAGAACTTGACTCTAGACCCTCAAGCCCAAGGGTTTTCCCATCTCTCTTCTCCACTGACAAGGAGCAGCCAAGGGGGAACAGCCATGAGCAGGAACCAAGCTTTTTGCATTTGTAATGGCAGCAATGGTACCTGATAAAGCTCTTAACTTTTGAGGTCTTAAAACTAGGCAAGGCCAAAATGTCTAGCGCCTAGCATTGTGTGCAAGGGAAGGCTCGGGAGAAGGCATAGTTATAAAACAACAACAAAATGCTGGTGACACCCAGTTTTAGAGTTTGTGAGTCTTGGACTCTGAAAGACAGTTAACAAAGACTATACGAGGTGGGGGGACCCCACCCTTAAAAGCTTCTTCCCAGATGGTTGACATATCCAGATGGTGTGATCATATTGTTTTTTCCTTCCCAGATTGTCCTATGAAACCTCTGCCCTCCGACTCCTACAGAACCTCTTTTTACAGGTTAGCACAAAATCTGTGGAGCAAATGCAGCTTAAGGGCTGGCATGCCAGGGGGCCCTGGACTCTCAGTATCCCGATGTCTTCTGCTCCTCCACAGACCACCTCCCGCAATGCAAACCAGCTCTTTTTATTCTTCCCTCAATTTTTTCAAGACATCTTTTGGGTTAGAGTCTGTTTCCCTCTGGATTGTTTGCCTTTAAGAGGTCTTTTCTTTCTAGAGGTTCTGGACTTCGTGTTATCATCATTCAAGTGTATTGGTTCCTTTTCAAAGCCCTTCATGATGTCACTTGTCACTTGTCTTCCCATTGTTCATCAATTCCGCTCAAGGGAACGTCTCCATTCCTTGGGAATGAGATCCCTTCATGATATCACATACTAATAAGTGGCTGGCCAAGATGCCTTTGTCCCATCCACAGGGAAATAAGAATCACAGAAAACTTTTATTTATGGAATCACCATGAGATAAACACTTAGAAAACCATTCATGATCAGGTTTCAGTCATGCAATGTTCCACAACCCATCTTTCCACCAATATTTTCCACCACCAATATCCCCAGTTTCCATCCCACCAACCCATCCCCTACTTTTCTTCTTTCTTTCTCTCTTCCCTCTCTCTCTTTGGGCTTTATAGTTTGCAATACAGATCTGAGAGGTTATTATATTTCTTCTGTTCACATGCAGTTCTGATCCAGAGTGACCGTTTGCACCTATCTTTGTCATAGCAGTCCGATCTGTATCCCAACTGCCTTCTCCCTCAGAACCTGGTACAGAGAAATTTTAAAATCGATTTCCCATGGGCTGGAGAGACAGTACAAAGGAGTTGAATGTAGCTGATTCTCCATGGGGTTCCCAAACTCTGCCAGGAGTGATCCCTGAGCACACAGACCCAAATCCCAAAAGAAGATAGAACAAAACCAGGCTCTCGTCATTGGGAGCAATGTGTACTCATCTCCTGACTTTTGAATTCCAAGAGACCAATCCTCAAATGACAAGTTCTCCAATGACACCTTCTGCCAAGGATTTCGCCTTCTTGTTTTCCATTGGAGAAAAAAAAGTCAGCGAGCGTGGGGAAAACTGGAGCTTGTGCAAGTGACCAGGCACACACACAAAGCTAAGTGTCCAACACTCTTGTCAAGTTTCGACAAACGAATTTGACAAGGGCCTTGGAGGGCAGGAGCTCAGAGTGGCCCCATTATCCAGAGGAATCCGAATCTGGCCTGAAGGCAGCCCACATCAAATTAGACGTTAGCATATGCCTGAGAAACCACCCAGTGATTCACCAAGAATAATTTCCTCATGGCCAGCGCTGTAAACAACAGAAATTCCTTCCCCACCGGCTGCACGTTTTATTTTCATTTCTACTTCTGGCTCAGCTTCTCTCAGCCCAAACCCACCCCTTTATACCAGCCTCTGGTTTATGAGGTTTTCATTTTCTACAAGGCACCAGAACTGGACTTGATTGGCAGCAAAGAGAAAATCACCAGTTCTTTGCTTAGAAACCCTAAGGTATCTACAAGCCTCACTCTGAGATGTGATAACGTAATCTAAAGCCAGGCCTGTCAGTCGAGGTCTAAAGGGATTTGATTCAGTGTCAGAACCTTTGACTCAGGGGGTCACGCTCTGTTCTTGCTTTCCTTATAACAAAAGGGGCTTGGTGGGGGGGGTGGGGAGGGTGAGAGGGTTTGACTGTGGTCTTTGCATGTGTGTGTGTTAGTGTTTGTGTGTGTGTGTGTGTGCGTGCGTGTACATGTGTGCCCACACACGTGTTCTGTTTTGGTGGATTTCTTTTTTGGGGTTTTTTTTTGTGTTTTTTTTTCCAAGCCTGGCGAATTCTTCAGCTGCTGTTGGTGGAGCAGGGGCTTTTCTTTCTGCCTCCTGAATTGTTTTCATCAGCCACAGCCACAGACGGGATTGTGCAATGCCAGAATCTTGGCCTCTCCAGAAGCCGCGTGATTGAAATCAGTGCTGTGGCAAGGTCTGTCATATCTCAGCAACGACATAAAACACACGGAAACATCAATAAGCAACAAGCTCCTGACAGCTCTGAGACATTCCAGCTGACAAGAAGAGAAAGGGGGTGAGGTTAGGACTCAGGGGGAGGTTTAAAATGCCTCACAGCCAGCCGGAGTGTTGGCAGGCTTCAGGGAGGCCCTAAGAAGACAAGATAAAGCCTTTCGGTTATCACCTGGTTTGAGGTAGGCGAGGCCGCCTTCCAAGGCCACCAGGGTGAGGCAGGGATACGCCTGCTCCTTTCCCCTCACTCCACCCCCTTAAATTTTCAATGTTTTCAAGAATCACGCTGCATTGATAGGGTTGCCCAGACAACGTTTGTGCAAGAGAAGATTAAAAAAAAATGTTAAAAAAGAAAAAAGGGGCGGGGGAGAAATCTGTGAGTTAAAGAATTCTGCTTCTAGCTACAATGTACAGAAATCAAAAAAGGATTAACAAGGTTTTTTTTTCGTTTAATTTCCTGTACACCAGAAGCTTTTGTTAAGAGATCAGAGATATTGCTATTTATTGAATTTTTAATATGATCTTTATTAAAAGGCAGCACACATGGTTGGTTTTGCATCTCTCTCTTTCTCACACACACATACACACACACACACACGGATATGGAATGAACCATGGTTGTTTGATCCCAGTAGTTTATAATATGGGGGTGGATTCAGATAGAGTCTGTATTCAACATTTTTTCAAAAAAGGAAAACAGACAAATGGTCCTCTGTTTTTGATGCTCCTTACTCTTACCAAGAAAGAATTGGTCAAGAATGCATTAGCACTTCAAGTATTTTCACTTTAAGTATTTTTGCCAATCAGGAAGGTTCTGAGAAATGTCTACCATCCAGTATTTAATTCCATTGATTACAAGAGGGGAAGTGAAGGAACTATGTAGCTGCAGGTCCTTTGGAAGGAAACTTTCTAGAAAGGGTTGCCATGCATCCACAGGGCGTGAGAATGGGTGAAGTGAAAATCCAGTTTAGCCTCTGGTGAACTTGGCTTCTAGAATCATCCGTGACAGATTCCAGAAAGGCTTGTCCTGGAGCAAGACTGAGTCAGACCTTGGGAAATCAGTGGATATTTCTGTAGGGTCAGAAGTATGGACCCTGAAGTTGGAGCCATAATCCAGAGGGGTTGGGGGAGGCGTCTTTTGCCTTGCATGCAACCAACCTGGGTTCCATTCAGCATTCCATATGGTTCTCTGAGCACCACGAAGTAATTCCTGAGTACAGAGCCAGGAGTAACCCCTGAACATCACCAGATGGGACACAAAAAGCAGAAAAAAATTGAAATAAATGAAGGGCCCATTTTCCTTTCTCCACCCTGAAGCCTTAATATCTTATGGCAATGATCACAAGTTCACTTCAACATTCACAGAAAAACTAATCAACATTCAGAAATGTAACAGAGCGAGATGAAATCAAAGTAGCCCTGAGGAAGCCAAGAAGTCTGTCCCTTGTGGCCTGAATTACAAAGGGGAGCAAAGGATACTTTTTTTCACTTGGGCTTGGCCTTAGGTTTTCCTCTATTAAAGTGAATAATGAACTGTAGAGATTAAAACAGAAATCAAGATGCTGCCTGCATGAGTTTGGGCTGTGGTCCCTGAGCACTCTCAAGTGAGTCTCCTGAGGCTAGAGCCAGGAGTTGCCCCTGATCAGTGCCAGGGGAGACCCAACCAACCTCCTCCCCACCAAAAATAGATAAATAAATAGACAAACAAACAAACAAATAAATAAATAAATAAATAAATAAATAAATGAAGTAAAATAAAACAAAATGTGAATCATGTTACCCATTTGGGAGTTTTCTGAGAACAAAGTGTAAAATTCCACATATAAACTGCCACACAGCCTATGATGTGACTCGTTTCTGTCATCATTATAATAAAAGCCAATTAGCGGGGAGTCAAATAATTAGATAGATAGATAGACAGATAGACAGATAGATAGACAGATAGATAGATAGACAGATAGATAGATAGATAGATAGATAGATAGATAGATAGATAGATAGATAGATAGATAGATAGATAGATAGATAGATAGATAGATAGATAGATAGATAGATAGATAGATAGATAGATAGATAGATAGATAGATAGATCCACCAACGGGATAAAAGAAAGAAAATGAATAGTGTGAAAACAGGCTAAAGTGAGAAACCAGCCCATCTAGATTGGTTCCTTGGGCATGTCCTCGGAGCCAGCCAACAAGGCCAGCCAACAAGGCCAACCAACAGAAGTTCTCTGCTTCTAGAGAGCAGCAGAGCCTCCCAGAAACAGTGTTTGACTCACTGGAGCTCCGAGCAAGTGCAGAGTTTGATTCTTCAAGCCTGTTGACTGCCAGCTCCTTTGGGGCCTCTTGACTTCCATCACAGTCTCTGAGGAAGGAAGTTTTGAAGAACAAAAGCCCAAAACTCAATAGAGCTTTGGAACTGCTGCCTCCATGCTCCCAAGCAGTAGGGTTTTACCTTAGTCACTGTATCACTGTCTTCCCATTCATCATCGATTTGCTCTAGCGGGCACCAGTAACATCTCCATATGTCCTGTCTCATGCAAGTAGAGCCCAAGGTCACCTGCTTGCTCCAGGAACATAAAGAGCCTCAAACCATTCCATCAGGTCATGGGAATGAGGTCTATAATTGTTTCTGGTATCTGGCATATCAAATACGGCATGGGTAGCTTGCCAGGCTCTGCCGTGCGGGTAGCATACTCTTGTAGTCACCTCTAAATCCAGCATTTATTGATGAACCGCCCAGCCACAAGCGGCCACGCGAGGCCAGGCTGTGATCAGCTCTTCTGCAGGGTGGAGTTCTGAAGAGAGGGGAGTCAGGTTGTGGAAAATGGTGGCCCTCATGGAGTGGGGGGTCCTCTGGCTTGTTGCGAGGCTCTGCTGGGGTGGCAGGCCAGGACTAGAACCCACCATCCCCTCCTGGTCACCTTGTGAGCGGCTGGGCACAGGGAGAGCTGGTAGCAGCTCTGCCCCATGTCTGTGAGTCTCTTTACCTTATTGCGCTTTTAAAAAAAATTTTATTTAATTTTATTTTTGTTTTGTTTGAAGTACTATTACTAATGGTTTCTTGTGGACATAATTCAACACCAAACCTATCGCCAGATATCTCTCATATGTGGTAAGAAAGAGATACCATGAGGAAGAACAAAGGTCCAAAGGCAACAAATGGAAAAACTGATTCCTACAATTTCGTTACTGGGAAGGGGGATGAGAGGAAAGGGTGGGGTCCTTGGGGGAGAGATAGGTGCACTGGTGAAGAGCGTTACATTATCAGAAGCACCTCTCCCTCTTGACACTTCCTCATGGTCTTGTGACACCATGACTGAGGATCAACACGCAACTAGAAAGAAGGTATGTCTCCACCCAATGACAGGAACTAAAGGAAGTGATGGCACCCAGCATGAGCCAAGAATCTCACAGATTTTGGCTGGGAAGATCTGCCTTCAAGATCCTGGTGGGCAGGAGAAATAACACAGAGGGGAGGGCATTGGTCTTGCACTCAGCCAAGCTGGGTTAGATCCCTGGCATCCCATATGGTCTCCTGAGCACAGCTAGGAGTAATTCCTAAGTGCAGAGCCAGGAGTAACCCCTGAGTATCACCAGGAATGACCCACTTGTATCACTTGTATCTCTTGTCTTCCCTTTGATCATCGATTTGCTCGAGTGGGCACCAGTAACGTCTCCATAAGTCCTGTCACGTGCTAGTGTAGCCCAAGGGCATCTGCTCACCCAGGAACACAAAGAGTCTCAAACCATTCCTTCAGGTCATGGGAATAAGGTCTATAATTGTAACTGGGTTTTGGCATATCAAATACAACACGGGTAGCTTGCCAGGCTCTGCCATGTAGGTAGTACACTACAGTAGTAGGCTTTTATCTTGTGCATTTACTGATGAACCTCAATGGGGAAAGATTGACTTTTCTCTTGGGTGGAGCTCTGAGGAGCTGTGGAGTCTGGATGTTGAGAATGACTGACCTCATGGTGTGGGGGTGCCTCTGGCATCTTGCTAGGCTCACTGGTATGACAGGCCACAGCTAGAACCTGCCTAGAACTGTATATAGTGTATAAATGTGAGAGATCCTGGGAAGGACCTGATCCTAACATCCAGTATTATCGGCCGCACGCCAGCGCAGCTCTGGGTCTGGAGTATCTCTCTTCTGGTAATGCTGGCTGTGGTGGTTGGGAGCTTCCATGATTATCAAACTCAAAAAAAAATAACCTTCTGAGCACGGTACCAGCAGCCCCCACCACTTGGGCATGTTCTCGCTGAAGAACTCATAGGTGGCTGCGGTGCCTGCATGGTGGCCCCCAGAGGCACCGCAGGCCACACTGCAGGGTGGCGGCTAGGGCAGCCAAGCTAGCCCTGACGACGTGGCTTGGCGGTCCCAACAATCAAAAAAGTTATGAGCCAGCAATCAAAAAAAAAAAGAAAAGAAAAATGTCTGCCCTGGTCCTGAGTTGTAAATGACAGACAGACCAGTTTGAGAGTGAGACTTTGTGAACTGGCAAAGAGCAATTTTCTTTGGACCAACAACTCAATATGGTTGCATCTGGGTTTCCTAAATAACCTCTTACCAAAAAAAGAGGGTGTGCTAAGGAGACCCTACTTATACCTGGGGTTAAAGAGTTTCCAGAAAGGCTGTTTGTTGTATTTATTTTGATGACTATTTGGCAGTCTATACAACTGATCCATTCTTATGTTGAATTTTTATGATATTACATAACATCAATATCCCTAATACTTCCATATAAGAGATAAATACAGTTTCTAGAGAGCATTTTTTGGCCACGTAAATCTTCACTGGTTTAAAGATACTTGCTGTCATATCTTTAAACAAGTGACCAGAGTGAAATCCAACTCAAACTTTATATTCTTTATATTCTTTTTTGGACTTGGGGTGACTGGAAAGAAGGACTTGGGGTGACTGGAAATGAGTTTCAATCAATGGTTTCTTCATCTTTGAACTTTCACTATTACAATATCCAGGATAAAATGAAAATTGAATAAGTGAAGCAAGTTTTAGTTTTGCTTTTCAGGTACCTTTAGAATTCCCAAATAAGAACATTTTTAAGGTCATGGTTGTGAGTCGTTGTAAAATCAAGTTTTTTTAATGCTTACTTTTCATGTTTTCAGTACTAAAACAAAAAACATACCCTGGTGATCGCTGTTTACAAGTTAGACATCATGTTGAATTCTGGGATTTGCTGGTCAACTTCCTTTGGGAATGGAGCATTTATTGACACAGAATTTTGATGAAAGTAACTGAAGTGGCTAGTCAAAAACTGTCTTGAAACAGAATGTTTTCTCATAATGATACTTGATAATCTATAATCTTCACATTTTCAGCTCATGAGCAAATAATCTTCGGTTTCCTGGGCTCCATTAAGAGGCTTTTCTCAAAGTCTGAGAGAACGAGATGGCAGGGACCTTTATTTTTATTTGTGGAAAAAAAGTGCTAGAGAAAAATTACAGTGGCCAGGACTTTCAACAGGAAGGGAAATTGTGAGAAGTGTAGTATAGAACGAGGCTGCCTTTTTTGCATTATCCAAGCAATAATTTCAGATACTAAACATATTTAGTGCTTCCCATGATTTTTCATGATGCCATAAAGTTTAATGATAATTTTTCATGTGCTAAATGTTGATTATAACATTTAACACCCTTTTCTGGATTTTGATAAATGTATGATAGCATGTCACATGGTGGAGCAGTAAATTTCAATGTACAACAAAGCGTATTCTGCTTAATGGCTGAATGAAGAAATTAAGTCTAGGCAACCTACAGACAAATGGATATTACATCCAAAACCCAGTACCAATCTCCAGAAAGAGTGATGTAAAAATGAACACTGTGCCCTGTCTTTTCTTTACTTAACATGCTGGGTTTTCTTTGTACATGACAGGAATGTCTTTTGGCCGTAAGAAGCATTTGTAACCTTCCTACCTGGGAGACAGGTGACTTTTTGTAAAATGAAAGGGAACTAACGTCAGAAATTCATCCTTCTGATAGCTACCTGGTTTCATAATGACCTGGTTTTTTATTATTATTATTCAATCCTTGCTTGTCTAGAAGCTTCCAGACAGAGAACATTATATACCTGATTCCTAACCCGCTCTTTCCCTCACCATGGTTGATGCTTAGTAAAAGCCCTTAACTGCTTTCAACCATTTAATACATTTTATCAAATATTTGCTATCAAATTGACCTAAACTTTAAAAAAACACAGAAGCAGTTTTAGGAATGTAAAGGCCAGAGACTTGCACTGAAAACAATCTGTTTGGAAATCTAAGAAATAGTAGTTCTGGCTGTAAGACCTCGGGTTGGGAGAAATGTGTTTGGAGCTTTTTGGTTTGGTTTTCTAGGCTTTACCTAGCAGTACTCAAAGCTTACTTCTGGCTCCAGGCTCAGGGATTACACCTAGGTGGACTTGGGGGGACCATCTGGGGTTCCAAGGATAGAACCCAAGCCAGCTGCTTGCAAGTTAACAAGATTGATAATAAACTTCTTATTGGTTCTGGAAAGAGTCTAACATTTTCAAACAGGCTTTCAAATACACAGTTAATATTAATTAAAAGTTTTCAGGCTTATTTCATTCTGCCCCAGAAAGAAATCCCTCTGAATTTGATATATTTATGATTAAGAAAGTGAATAACACCAAGAGCACTAGACAATTTTCATTACAAAATGAATGAGCGTCAGTGATAGAATGGGGGAAACTAACCCATAACTTAATACAGGAATAAGGAGAGTGAAACTTCTCAGAATATTATGCTGGTATATAATCTTGTTAATCACTTACCAGAATCATTATTTGGAAACAAAGCAAATCACTAAGAATTGAATCTTTGATCTCATTTGAGGTTATAAAACACCCAAAAGTGCTCAGGGACGAAGGCTGGTTCTGAGCTGAAGGTCACTTCCAGCTGTGCTAGGGGGCTTTGCACTACCAGGGATTGAACCATCATTGCTTCCATGCGGGGTTCATACATTACCCTGGTACTATAGCTCCAGCCCCTCATGTTTTTATGAAAGGCTGCTGTGGACCAAGAGAACTGCATTTCTCTACAGCATGGAACGCAAGAATATGTGTCTCCATATGGAGTTTGACTTATGATACTTCAAGAAATCCCAAGTGAAGGATGAAATGATAAGGGGGAAAAAACCCAGACTAACTCATTTTTGACCACCTTATCAGGTATTGTGAATTTTGTAACTAACTGATTGGTGTTATAGCTATTCAATTGCTATTTTATTCACTAAACAGCTCATTTATTGGTGAGAAAAAAGATAATCATTCAGGTCAAAGAAAAATATAGTCAATGTACCAAAAAGAACAGAATGGGGAACATGCAAAGAAATCCAAAAGGTAGAGCATTTTGTAGACAAATGTGTCCTGATTTCTGATGATATGTAATGATCATGAGAAAGGAATAGCACTGAATCATATAGACTTCGTGTGTTAGAAAAGTCCGTTTCAGTGGTTGGACCTAGGAAGAATTCTATAAAGGTATATGGGACTAACTGTGCGGTTCAAGTATCAGTGAATAGATAACTGCAGGAAATGCTGAGGTGCCCTGTACAAAGTCCAGGAGCAGAGTCAGGGGATCCCCTTTTGTCCCAGGGGATCAGCGGTCGGTGGTCAGAGAAAGACGCAAGAATTCAGTGAAGTTTCAAAAATGCTTTACTGAACACAGATTCTGGCATACAAATCAGCAATAGGAAAAACCCCAAACTTAGGGTTTCTGGTGGGCCCCAGCCATGTGTAGACCAAGATGGCTGCCACCACATGTTAAGGCCCTGCAGAGAAGAGACAGCCAAGCAGCACCAGCAGTAAAGGGGAGAGAGAGAGAGAGAGAGAGAGAGAGAGAGAGAGAGAGAGAGGAGAGAGAGAGAGAGAGAGAAGAGAGAGAGAGAGAGAGAGAGAGAGAGAGAGAGAAAGCAGGCTAGTTTTATATCCCTTCAACCCAGACCTCCCCTCCAACAGAAAGCCATCAGGGTCAAATTCCCTCAGGTAATTTCTCCCAGGACCTCACCTAGGCCCTTTGAGATGTTAATATTGCCAAGCCAAGATCTGCCTTGGAAGTGACCCTGCAGAGTAGAGTGAAGGAGGAGCTTCTGAGATGAACTGTATCTCAGAATACAAAGGCATGCATCTGTACCAAAGAATATTGTATATCCATTAAACATTTCTCCAAGCCTTCACAAGAGCCTTGTCTTTACTTCATGGTTGTTCTGTATATTAGCTTTGAGTTGTCTGAGAGCCATACTTGGAGGCAAACAGCATTTCTCTTTGGTCTAATTACTTAGAGATCCAACATCGCCAGGCAAATATACCGGTAAGGTCTAGCTAGTCCCACGATGATTATGGCAGCATGAGAGAATATTTATACCAGCCAGTATAGAATATATGGTTAGATGAACTGCCACATTCAAACTGTCCTCCTCCTATCTATGTGACCTGCAGGAGGCAACTCCAGGCCAGATGCAGAGGCTCTGGGCAGCAATGTACTACAACAGATAGCTACAAAATAGAAATGTTTAAGTTATTAATTGCAAGATGCAGGTTGCAAAATAGTGCACATAGTGAGAGCTCATTTTGAGAAAAAGACAGAGCGTACAGAAAAAGTTCCGTAGGGGCATGCCTACCACAGGAACATCTCTAATAATATGAGTTCAAGAAAAGAACTCAAGTGATTTTCTATTTATCATGCTAAAAGATCAGTGAGAATTGCCATGCTTATGTTTCAGAGTTTAAATGAACTCCAGTATCAAGTGGAGAAAATGCTCGTTGAAGAAGACACATGTAATCATTCCCACTCCTTCGGCGTAAGGACCTTTTGTATTTTTTGAGCGTCGGCTCACCCATCACTTCCTCTTCCATTTCCCTGACAATCAGTCCTATTTTTGATAAGTTCGAGTACAGAAAACGGTTTCCATCTCCATGCACTTAAAACTCCCAATGTGAAACTCCATGTCATGTAATACTGAGTCAGACCTCACTGAACTAATGACAATCTTCTTTGAGGATACTTGCTTCCCTCATGTCTTGAGTGGTTCTCCAGGGAATGCTTTGCTACAGTCATACCTTTAGCATGTAGGCAGAGAATACCAAGCCAGCCTCCCTCAGCATGACTCTGCTCATCAAGACAATTACTGAAAAAGCATCACGTGCAAAACACACATTCCAATGCTCTTTTGCCCTCTTCTGCTACTGATTAAGAACTATTTTTATCAAAGGTGATCAGATTCCAAGTCAAGTTCACTCTCTTCTTGTTTCTCTCCTATCACATGTACCCATTTTTAATTAAAACACCCTGCATTATAATGAGTTTACAATTTATTTGCATTCGATTAATGAGCTTGGGGGTGCAGGGGGAGAGTAGCCACACACACATACCCTCGTCTCGTGTGCATTTTCCTTTTAAATGTTACAGAGATAATTATTGGGGAACGTCAATGCCAAAAGCAAGAGATACAAACACATGTGAAATGCCTCTTGAAAAATCACTACAGTGTGTGTGTGTACCAAATATGAACCCAAAAGCCAAGCAGTGATCTCTGACAAAATAGACATGAGCCTCCACTAGTGAGTAACTCCCCTCTGGCAAAACTATGAAGTACAACCTGGGGTTACTGTGTATCTCACAAACTCCTCATTAAGCAAGGTAGGGGGTCAAAAAGTCTTCAAAAAATTAAAAGTACCCTTGTTTTGGGGTATGGTTTCGGTGGGGACAGATTTCGCATTTTTGTAAATTTACAATTTAGCCCTAGGATTATTTGGCATTCATCTCACTTGGTTGCTTTTGATGTGGTAGAGATTGCCTTTTTTAAGTTCACGAATATTTGTTTACAGTTCCTTCATTGAATTAAAGTTGCTGGGTTCTGTTTCATTGGGTTTTTACTTATTTTTTTTTGGGGTGGGAGGAGTGTTTTAACTAGGTTACCTAAGATATCGGAGCCCTCTTCCATGGATCTGAAATATCTCTCATCATCTAAATTTTCTTTTCTCTCTTGCAAGAGGTCACGTCATCCCATTCTGTCTTTGCCCACTTCAGTTCTTTGATGTAGCATTATCTTTTCCCCCACGACGAACACCCTCTAAGGCTATAATCCCTTTCCTCTGCAACAAAAGAATCTGGATTTTTTCATTAAAGTCCAGTTCAGCAAAATACAGCCATCTGTTTGACTCTGTGTCTTAAATGTCACATTGCTTTGATGAGAGAACAGATGTCCGGCTGATGACTATACAGATATAATTGGACGGGTACCGAATGCCTAACTTCAGGGCGACTTCATAGGTGGATATTTGGACCACAACCAATTTTATCCTTAATTGATGCAAACAAGGGGAGTGCTTGAATCATTTTAATATCTTTATTAAGTTGGGTCTTGGTTTGCTCTTTTTTGAAGATTAATTCTGGTCTTTGTTTCTCTTCTTTTATAGCTGCCTGTCAATTCTGGACTGAAAAAAATGTCTTCACTCCTCCCCTCCGCACTCTGTTCCTTCTGAAGGCCTCTTCCTCAAGGCTCCTTCTGTTTGATTTTCCCACTCCTGATTTTACACTTCCTCCACACTGGTACGGAAACCTGGAAGAATGCCCTCCCTTTCAAGTCTGCCCCTCCGCTTGCCTGGAATCCCCCTCTGCACAAAGCTCTCTTTATGTGTGTGTGTGGTGGTCTTGGGGAGTGGTTCAGGAAATGGGTAATGAATGTATTCACATACGTAGTGGAGGGTGAGAAAATAGAAGGGATAATTGGATTTTGAGCCAAGAGGTTCATTATCCAAACAGGACACCAAAACATGAAATTAAAGTCAATGGCTTATCTATCACTTAATGCCACAATATATTATAAATATGGCAAATGTAGGAGCCAGATATTTTGTTCCTTTTGTAGCCAACCTTTTAACCAGGGTGACGGAGTGGAGCAAGAAAGCAGGAAGCAGCTGGCATCTCCGAGTTCTCCGGAAGAGAGGGAAAACATGGCAGCGCTTTTTCAGTTTATGAACCTTGACGTGCTTTGGAAGAGCATTCTACTGGTTCAACGGTGGGTAATGGGGCAAGGTCTGAAGACTTTCAACTCCACTCATGGTCAAAAGCCCACATGAAGCCCAGATTGGGTCAGAATTCTAGTGGTTTCTGTTTAGAGTCGAAATCATTGTCTATTCTTTAAAGAAATAACTAGGCAAACTTAGATTTATCTTATGATTCAACCTGGGAGCCATCCCTTCCAGAAAATCCTAGGGCTAACCCTGACCTTCTGGACACTGTTGAATCTTTCATTAATTTAGTTCTGTGGGAGGCTCATATGTATTGGGAGTGGGGGTTAGGGGCGATGGATTGTAGGCAGTGAATGCTCTAGCATGGTATAAATTAACAAGAAATTCAATCAACATCCTGCAAGTATTTTTTGGAATTTCACAGTATTTATCTTCTCCTCATTTCGGTTAAGGAAGCAAGGGCTCAGAAATTTGAGGCAAAAAAGTGAATTTGTCATGTAACACATTTGTCTCCAAAGCCTATTTCTCTAAACCTAACATGGTCACATGTTAATTTACCAAACACAAGAACGCTTTTGGAAGTTTCTTTAATCTTGTAAAAAAAGTAAAATTAAAAAATCAGCAGCAAATTATTGAAAACCATTTATACATCATCCAAGGAAAGAACAATTCAATGAACTATGAACACGTGCGTGGTTTAATGACATTTTGGGCAACAGCAGATTATATGATGTTGGTCCCAGCATAGCTTCCATGTGTAACAGATTTCACTATCTAGGTCTGTGCAATGATCCTCCATGACAGTCACACAGTGGTGAATCAGATAATGCATGTCTACAACATAACCCCCATTGCCAAGTGAGACATAACACTACCTCCATTAGCAAATATTATGCAACATAGCAAAGGAATTAAGAGAGTCTTTACTGATACGCAAAGTTCTTCAAGCTGTATCAGGGTTATGAACAGTGCAATTGTAGATCCATTTGGAGTCTGTTAGAATATAAAATACATCCATTGCATGCATAGGGCTACCTATAGACGTAAGAAAGACCATACAGAACCTGCCATGGAGGTGGGCTGGGGAGAGGGGAGGGAACCGGGAAGTTGGTTGTGGGAGATGGGCACTGGTGGAGGGATGGGTGCTGGAACACTGTATGACCAAAACCCAAATATAAACTTTTTAATTGTATTTATATTTTATTTTTATTGTAATTATAGACCTCATTCCCATGACCTGATGGAATGGTTTGAGGCTCTTTATGTTCCTGGAGCAAGCAGGTGCCCTTGGGCTCTACTTGCATGAGACAGGTCATATGGAGATGTTACTAGTGCCCACTCGAGCAAATCGACGATGAACGGGAAGACAGTGATCTTTGTAATTGTGTATCTCACAGTGATATAATAAAATACTTAAAAAAAAGAAAGACCATACAAAGACAAAATCCGCCACGCACAGTGGTTATTGCTAAGAAATGAGTGTATGCCAAAAAGAGCTTTAATTTTAGGTGCATTTTTTGCTTTTCTTTTTAACAAAATGTGTCCTGGGGCAAATATAAAGATATTTGAAAAGAAGCTTAAAAGGAGGAAAGGGGGAACATACAGACAGACAGTCATGACTTATCCAATCTGCCTATTATTATTGGGTTTGCTGTTTGGAACCCCGTTGATTCAATACTTTTGTGATGATTAAATTCACAATTATAACTTCTAGTGAGTGAATTCCTAAGTTATCATGTCTCTGTAGCAAAAAAAAGTCCCAGGTGTGCTTACACAGAAAAAACCATTAAAATATTCTGTTTTTAAAAAAATTAGCACCTTCTCCATCACCCCCATCAGCCACAGAACAAACCTGTTTGATTAAAACCATCCAAGACGGCTCTCCAAGCAGCAACTCTGCACAACGGATGCAGTCTGCTCACAGCCCTCTGCTCACTCACCGCTCCCTGTGCTACTTTGATTCAAGAGCATTAGGAAACTGTGTAATTTTTTGGTCCCCTTTTTATTTCCATGGTAATTTGTGTCTGTGGTAAGCGTTTTATTTTATCAGAGACATGGCGCTCGTGTTATTTTGCGAGGCACTTGCATTTTCCCTTTGATGCTGCAGAAATTAAAGGCAGAGCAGAAGAGTGGCCCGGCTGCTTGTCACAGAGTCAGAGGTTAGAATTCCATGTGCTGCCATTTATTGTGACTACTCCATGCTAGGAGCGAGGGCTGCACTTCTCCTGGGCAAGGCAGTCTTAGTCATTTTGCATACATCAAAACATTTGTGAATGGGATATAATTGACTTGTCATTCACATTAACAATATCCCCTATGGAATACCACTGCAAGGATGGCAAGGCAGAATATTGTTAAGTTATTTACATCTGACTCTTTTAGTCTTAAACCTTTGGGGGAAGAAAAAAGGCCTAAAGATTTATTTTAGCTTGAACTCAATGTTAAAATCCACTTTATTGGGGGTGGGGTGGGCATTGTATAAGAATGTTGATAGAAAAGCTGTCAAAATCACTGCTAAATATTTCTGCAAACAAAGAATGGTTTCCATAAATAGGACGCTAACTACCTTGGGAAAATACTCTAAAAACTTTTGGGTTTCTTTTTTTTTTAAACAAGCAGCCTCTGAGGTTAAGGGATTATGATAAACATCCACAGGTGTCTAATTATTATGTTTTGACTAGACAGATGAACTAGATCATAAAACTTTAACGGAGCCTGGATTTCAAAGATTCCATAAGATAGAAATATAGTTGTAAAAGATTTAAGAAACTGTTAAAATGCAAAAATTTGAACATGATTTAAAATTCTACTTTACTGTCCATAGGTGAAAACTAATTTTATCTTAAAATGCACTCTGTAGCATGAGAAATTCGCCAGCTAAAAATAAAGTTTAAGGGTTCTTCTGATTGCAATGCAAAATTAATAGAGGTTAGTAATGTATGTATAAATACTCAAACATATGAACTTCGAAAAACTCAGAGGTATTACTAGGGAGTCAGTTTCTAAATTGTTTATAGCATTTGTTTTACAAAGAAATAGGCTATTTTAAATTAGAATTGCATTGATGTTTGAGATAAGAACAGAAATATTCAATAGAGTCAAGTGTTTTTCAAATTAATTTATTTGTGGATTTTTTTACTGTAAGACATGCTGTTTCGTTATTGAAATTTTATAGTATCTAATAAGGAACTAATAACAAGTCATTTTATTTACATACGAGCCTGCTGCTTTTTATTTCTGCTGCATTCATCTACCCAACTCAGAAAAAAACATGCTCAAGTCATACAAACTCAGTCCTTCTGTGTGCGTGCATAACTATGCCAAGAAAGGATGTGGCGAGCCATTTCACTAAGTTAACAAATTCTACTCCAAGACATTTGGGGCTTTCATCCATCTAAGAATCTGATAGATCTAGGGTCAGAGCAATAGTATAGAGGGTAGGGTGCTTGCTTTGCTGACGGCTCACCCAACTTTCATCCCTAGCACCCCATATGGTCGGTATCCTGCTAAGACTGATCCCTTAGCACAGAGACAGGGAGTAAGCCCTGAGCACCACTGAGTGTGGCCCCCAGAGCGCCCAAATTTTAAGAACTACAAATACGTAATAATGTTTTTGTGTCAGTGTACATGGTGGGGTGGTGTTTGGACCATGCCCAGCGGTGGTTGGGGCTAACTCCTGGCTCTGTGCTCAGGGACACTCCCAGGAGTGCTTCAGGAGTGATCCTTCCACACGGAGGAAGGAGTAAGCCCTGCACTCTTAAGTGTTACCCAAAAAGCAACCAACCAAAAGCATGTACAAAATATAATATTATAAATCAAATTTATGTTTAAATTTATGTAAAGATATTTATCAAAATTTGAGACACTAAGATGAACTAAGTTAGTTCATCTTAAGATATTATGATAAACTAAATTGGTTATTGTGATATACTAATATTTTGTTTTTGTTTTTGTTTTTTGGGTCACACCGCGCAATGCTCAGGGGTTACTCCTGGCTCTGCACTCAGGAATTACTCCTGGCGTTGTTCAGGGGACCATATGGGGTGCCGGGGATCAAACCCGGCCAGCATGGGCCGGCTGCGTGGCAAAGGCAAAAGCCCTACCCTCTGGGCTATCACTCGGCCCCCAAGATTAATGAGCTTAGTAGACTAAGATAAACCAAGACAACTGTGAGGGAATTTAAGTCATGAGCTACCTACTAGACAATCAGACAGTTAAAAGGTTGGATAACTTTATCCACTCGTGCAACAAATTTTGATTTTTAATACCACTTTCTTCTCTTTAATTATTTCCATATAGAAAAGCCATGGACTTTTGGGGTATTGGTTTTGTAATCACTCTACTATACATATCTATTGTTTCTAGGATATTTTGGGCAGATTTTAGGGTTCCTTAAGTATAGTCATCTGCAAGTAGTGAGAATTTGGTTTCTTCTTTTCCTATCTGGATGCTCTTAATGTCTTTTTTCTTCCCTAATTGATATGGCTGGTACTCCCAGTACTATGGTTGAATAGAAGTGGTGATAGTGGGCCACCTTGTCTGGTCCCTTATCTTAGGGGATGGGTTTTAGTTTTTCCCCATTGAGAATGATGCTTACTGTGGATTTGTGGTAGATGGTTTTGACTATATTGAGAAAAGTTCCTTCAACTCCCATTTTATGGAGATGTTTGATGATGAAAAGGTGCTGATCTTATCAAAGGTTTTTCTCTGCATATCAATAATTTATTGCATATTTATTGATATGGTCACATGGTTTTTATTTTGTCTTTTATTGACATGATGTTTTATGTTGATTGACTTGTGAATATTAGGCCATCCTACATTCTGGGATGAATCCTACTTGGCCGTGGCATATCTTTTGATGAGGTTTTGGATTTTGTTTGCTAGTATTTGCAGCAAACTTTGAATAAGTACTTACTATGTGGCAGCTAGTATGGGTGCCGCTGAGGATTCTAAGATACAGCATGGTTGGTGTAGGTGAATACCAAGGAGAGGAGAGAGAAATTTGTGATAAAACATTCATGGGCATAAACATTACAAATGCAATGAAGCCCACGAGGAAGGAATATGGAAACTGTGTTAAAAAAAGTTTCATTTTTCAAGAGAGTTAGCAATATTTGAACCTGGGGAGTAAATTGGAAGACCAGCAGGAGGATTTGCCTTTTTGGGGCCCTAACTTTCCACTGGTTGTCATGATGGCAGGCACCCGTGGTCAACGCACAGGCTAAGATATCTGGATTTCACCGTTTTCTAAAGGATCAGCTTTGTGGACCACATGTCTTAGGAAAGTCAGTGTTTAAATGGGCGTTGGCCAAACCAAGACTAGTTTTAACACTCTAGTAGGCAAGAATCTCATCTGAAAACCTCAGTTAGGGCAAAGAAGCAAGATGAATCTGGGAGTCCTGATTTGTTTGTAGACAACTCTAAGACAATTTGCCTCATGTATCACTGTATCACTGTCTTCCCGTTTATCATCGATTTGCTCGGCGGGCCCCAGTAACATCTCCATATGTCCTGTCTCATGCTAGTAGAGCCCAAGGCATCTGCTTGCTCCAGGAACATAAAGAGCCTCAATCCATTCCGGAATGAGGTCTATAATTGTAACTGGTATTTGGCATATATATCAAATACAACACGGGTAGCTTGCCAGGCTCTGCCGTGCAGGTAGCATACTCTTGTAGGTACTCTAAGTCCAGCATTTATTGATGAAGCGACCGCACGAGCCGGGCACTGATAGGCTGGTCTGCTGGGTGGAGGTCTGACGAGAGAGAAGTCCGGATGTGGAAAATGGAGGCCCTCATGGAGTGGGAGTTCGTCTGGCTTGTTGCGAGGCTGTGCTGGGATGGTGGGCCAGGACTAGAACCCACCATCCCTCCCGGGCGCCTTGTGAGCGGCTGGTCGCAGGGAGATCCAGTAGCAGCTCTGCCCCATGTCTTGAGTCTCTGGACCAGCATACCTGAGCCGGATTTAAGAAAGACTGCTGCAGGGTGGAACTCGATGAGCCGGGCGCTGATAGGCTGGTCTGCTGGGTGGAGGTCTGATGAGAGAGAAGTCCGGATGTGGAAAATGGAGGCCCTCATGGAGTGGGCCTGACTGATTTATATCCTGTTATATTTATATAACCCAGGACTGATCATGTTGTTTGCTAGTTCTTCAAGTTTTGTTGGAATAAGCAACATAAAGTAAATTTGTTATGTGCTAAAGAAGGTAAGTAAAGAAGGTAAGCCTCATGTATATCTGCCCAATTAAATATGCCACCAAAGCTTTGGTGATCAGATACTCATTTAAAAATGTGAGGCCATTATTTCATGTAAACCCAAAATATGCCAACACAGAATTGCCTTAAAGATGTTGTTAATGGGGGCCAGAGTGATAGTCCAGTGGGTAGGGGCGGTAATAGTCCAATGGGTAGGGCAGTTTTCTTGCACTCAACAGACCTGGGTTAGATCCCCAGTATTCTATATGGTCTTTACAGATGGCCAGAGGTAATTCCTGAGTGCAGAGCCAGGAGTAAACCCTGAGCATTGCTGAGTGTGACTCAAAAACAGCTTAAATAAATGTTATTAATGACAGGTGAGACATGATTATTACCATAATGAGATTCAAGTATAAAATAAAATTTAATGTAATGCACTTTAGATTCCAGAGTTGAATGCATATTTAAAGGCATATTTTATATTGTATGAAATGGTTTTAACTTTCTTATTTGCATACATCAAAAAATCATATAGTAATCACTAATTAACCCTGACTGATTTATATCCTGTTATATTTATATAACCCAGGACTGATCATGTTGTTTGCTAGTTCTTCAAGTTTTGTTGGAATAAGCAACATAAAGTAAATTTGTTATGTAGCTAAAGAAGGTAAGTTGGGATTAGGAGAGAAACTGGGGATACTGTTGGAGGGAAGGTCACAGTGGTGGTGTTGGAACACTAAGTGCTTGAAACAACTGTGTGATGAACAGCTTTGTAAATCATAGCGTTTTTTAAATAAAAATCAATTTTAAAATAATGAAATACAAAAATAAATAAGCAAAAATTGTGGGGTCAGGGAGAGAGAGATAAAAGGGCTGGCACATATGCTTTGCATGCAGGAGGCCTGGGTTTAATCCTTAACACCTAGAACCTGGGGGGCCTAACCCACAGCCTGGTCGGGTATGGCGTAAGCCACACCCCAAATGTGGTAAATAAAAATGGTGGCAAACTCCTTTTCTTTTTAAATGTTTTTTTTTTTTTTTTTTTGGGGGGGGTGGTCACACCTGACAATGCTCAGGGGTTACTCCTGGCTCTTCGCTCAGGAACTCCTGGCAGTACTCAGGGGACCATACGGTATGCTGGGGATCGAACCCGGTCAGCCGCATGCAAGGCAAATGCCCTACCAGCTGTGCTATCGCTCCCGCCCACTCCTTTTCTTTTTAACCTAGATTATTTCAAATTTCAAAATCATGTCTCATAAAAACAGTAGTGGAAATGGAAATATAACTTGGGAAAATTAAACGCTCTGGAGCCAGAGAGCATAGCAAATGGAGCACTTCCTTGTTCGTGAGCCAACCCAGGTTTGATCCCTGGTACCTCAGGTAAGTCCCTGAACCTGGCCAGGACTGATCCTTATGTGCTGAGTCAGGAGTAAGCCCCTGAGCACTGCCCAGTGTGGCCCCAAAAATAAAATACAACAAATTTCCAAAGTAAGCTAATAGTGACACAAGATTCCCTTAAAATTACATATGGAGCGAAGTTCGCTCACTTGTGCGGGAAGGGCCACTCTGGCCGGACTTGGAGCCGATTTGGGCTCCTCCTCCCATTCATTCCTCTGCCTCCATGTTGGAAGGCATGGCTGCGAGCTACCAACAACCACAGCTAGCAACCCTGGAAGAGAGACATTCCAGACTCAGAGCTGCACTGGTGCGACAATCTTAGAAAATACTGGAAGTTAGGAACAGGTTCTTCCCAGGATCCTTCACATTTATACACTGTATACAGTTCTTCTAGGCAGGTTCTAGCCGTGGCCCGTCATCCCAGTGAGTCTAGCAAGAAGCCAGGAGAACCCCAACACCATGAGATCAGTCATTCTCAATATCCGGACTCCACAACTCCTCAAATCTCCACTGAAGAAAAAATCTGATCTCTCCCTGTTGAGGTTCATCAGAAAAGCTTGAGATGAGAGCCTACTACTGAACTGAGAGTGTAACACCTACATGGCAGAGCCTGGCAAGCTACCCATGTTGTATTTGATATGCCGAAAACTAGTAGCAATTATAGACTTCATTCCCATGAGCTGAACAAATGATTTGAGACTCTTCCTGGAGTGAGCAGATGCCCTTGTGCTACACTTGCTTGTGAAAGGATGTATGGAGATATTACTGGTGCCCACTAAAGCAAATCAATGAACAACAGGAAGAAAAGTTATACAAGTGATACAAATAATGTAGATACTCTTTATTTACCACTGAGTGTCTAATAAAAAATGTTAGAGACGAAAATTATCTGTTCATAGTTTGCACACAGCTGACCTGGGTTCAATCCCCCAGCATCCCATATGGTGCCCTGTGTATGTACCCACCAGGAGTGATTCCTAAGTGCAGAGGCAGGAACAACCCCTGAGCATCGCTGGGTGTTACCCTCCCACCACACACACACACACACACACACACACACACACAAAAAGCCATAATTGTCTGTTGATACTTTTCATTAGCACCAGAATTACCTTTTATTTTCCTTTAGTAATCCCTTTAAAATCAGAGTTAATTTTCTAAGTCTTTCAGCATCTTAAGCTATCTATAAAGGCCCTTTTTCAGAATAATAATTTTTGGGAAAGAAAAAAAAATCTCAGTAAAGCAAATATGTGGAAATCACAGTGAGGTAGAAAATGGTGATTCTGAGAAAGAAGAGCAATCCAAAAATTTAGCCTGTCATATTTTTAAATAGGCTAGATTGATATCTCCAATAATATCTCTGTCCCTCAGCTTGACCTTTTCATATTCCTTAATAAGGGCAATGCCCTAAACTCACAAGACACATTTGGGGCAATCTCACCAGCAGCCTGTGTCGAAATAAATAATACGCTGGCATTCAGCTAATGTGAATTTTTGTTTAGCTAGAATTATCGCTGTCAGCTACTCACCTTCTATAAGGTTATTATCAGGTTTTCTTATCTTTATTGGGGTACTGTTATTTTCAATACTGTTAATTATGGTTAGATCTTTCGAATACTACACCCACCCCAGATACCCACCTTCCCCACCATAGATCCCTCCTGTTCAGTTCCTCCACCCTCTGCAAACTCAGTTTTTAATTTAATCTTTCCACCTATAACAACATGGGGATGGTTTTTCACTGACAGTGAAGCTAGTTGCATTCATTAAGTACTGCTGTGAATCTGTCCTCTGAAATAGCTATAATACAGCCTTCCAGCAACTACAATAATGTAATTCTTCATATTCTCCTAATATTATATAACTGTAGCCTGCAGCTAACTTCCCCTGTAGGTGTTGGGCTCGAGGTGAGATCTTGGTAGGTTCTGAGAGAGTAGCAGTTCAGACGGAGACCTCAAGTTCTTGACAGGAAACTGAACTGGAGATTTGTCTAACTCAGAAATCACGGTCTACCCCCGCCGTGCCGGCGGGCCCCAGACCCTAGTCCTGTCCTCTAGTAGAGCCCAGGCTCTGCTCCAGGACAGAGCCCAGAACATATAAAGCGGACTAGAGGTGCCTACAACTCAGAAATAGACTCCAACAAATCTCTGCTCCACTGCACAGGAAAACAGGAAACACATGAAAATAGCTTAAAATTCATGTTTAAAGCCCCTCTGTGAAGGCATTATCTTGTAGAGTCTTTTTCTGAGATGCCTTCCCATATTTTTCTCTCTATGGGAAATAAATTGGTGACTACGGAAATGGAACTGGGTGATTTTTAGAACACTAGTTTTATAGTCTAAATAATAATGTTAAAGGGGGAAGCTTTATGTGCTTGTTTTTGGTGCTCACATCTCATGGTGCTCAGGCTTGCTCCTGGCTCTGAACTCAGGGGACCACGTGGGGAGCCAGGAATTGAACCCTGGCCCCACCACGTGCAAGGCAAAGCACCCTTCCTGCTGCAGGACCTCTCCAGCCTCAGAAAAGCTACTCTTAAGTGATTTATGATCCTATTTAGAGTTTAATCCTTCTGAACTCTAATTTTTTAAAAGTTTATGCTTTAAAATATACTTTAACCAGACCAACAAATTTCTGAGACACTTTTTAGCATCCTAATCTTTGTAAGCACATAAGTCTCCTGAAATCAATTCCCATTTCTTCCTTGAAAAAACTGCCTCAACCTAGTTTAAAAACTCTTTCTCCGGGGCCTGAGCGATAGCCCAGCATTTGCCTTGCATGCGGCAGACATGTGTGGCCTGGAGTTCGATCCTCGGCATCCCATATGGCCCACCGAGCACCGCCAGGAGTAATTCCTGAGTGCAGAGCCAGGAGAAATCCCTGAGCATTGCCGGGTGTGACCCAAAAAAAAGCAAAAAAGACTCTTTCTCTGAAGGAAGAGAGAACATTCCCCACCCACCCACAGACACACTCCCAAAATTAGCTTAGTACTCCTTTATGCTACAATGGGAAGATAGGGAAGTTTGGAGTCCTTGAGAGCTGGAAATGAGTACACCAGTGATGGGTATAATGCCGAAATTGTGTCTAGGAAAATTGCATTAATAATTCTTGATCACTTGAATCCCGTTATTCATCGATTTGCTCGAGCGGGCGCCAGTAACATTTCCATTTGACCCTATCACGTGCCAATGTAGCCCAATGGCATCTGGTTGATTCAGGAATATGAAGAACCTCAAACCGTTCCTTCAGGGTCTTAACAAGGAAGTCTGACCATCTTGTAGGTGGGCGGCCACGTGATCTTTTGACATCCCGTGGGATCCAGTCGGTAACAGCTCTAGTCCAGCGGTTGTCTCCAAATCGCATTACATGTCCAGCCCATCTGATTTTCGATGCCTTGGCAAACGAGACAGCGCCCCTGATTCTGGAATAGCGACAGAGGTCAGAACTCCGATTCCTTCACTCACTTGAGTGAGACGTGGATATTCCAAGCATAGCTCTTTCGATGCCTCTCTGGGAGACCCGAATAGCATTCTCATCCTGCTTTCGTAGGGGCCCAGGTCTCTGAGGCGTATGTTAATGCAGGGAGAATGGTGGAGTCAAAGAGATGTGCCCGGAGCCGGAGGTTCTTTGTCCTTTTAGCTATTTCTTCGATGCATTTGAAGGCATTCCATGCCGCTCTCTTCGGTCCTGTGCAGCTCAGGTTTTAGGTTGTTCATCATGTTGACTTCTCTGACCTAGGTACACATAACTGCTGCATTCAGAGATGTTTGTTCCATTGAGAGTGAATGGGGCCTCAGGAACTAGTTCATTTCTCATGAACATAGTTTTCTTCAGATTCAGCTGTAGACCTACCTTTCCACATTCTCGGTTAAAGTCAGCCAGCATTTGTGCCGCTTGGCTAATGTTTGGTGTAATTAGAACGATGTCATCAGTGAAGCGGAGGTGGTGTAGTTGCCGACCATCTATCTTCACTCCCATTCCTTCCCATTCTAATTGTCTCATGATGTTCTCGAGGGTGGCACTGAAGAGTTTTGGTGAGATGGTATCACCCTGTCGAACCCCTCTTTTGACATCAATGATCACTTCTTTGTAGAATGGTGAGATCCTGGTGGTGAATCCGTAATACAGCTCACGGAGGCTCTTGATGTATTGGGTTTGAACACCCTGTTTTCATTAATAATTGTAAACCAAAAAAAAAAAAAAAAAAGACTGGGTCCCTGGGATGAACCCAGAGCCACTGAGAGAACATGGCAAGCTACCCGAGGTGTATTCGATATGCCCAAAACAGTAACATTAAATGGACCTCATTCCCAACTAATGGAACCTTTACTGGCGCCCCACTTGAGCAAATGGATGAACAACAGGAAGACAAGTGATACAAGTGAACCAAAAGTTAAATGAAACTAAAAGTATGGCAAGCCCACCTACCCAGTGCTAGACTGGATCACTGGTGGGGGAGCTCTGTACCATATCACAGTTCGCAGGAAGATTTGGGGCGCCTTCCTGATGCTCAAGTCTGTATCATCATGAGTGTACCCACCCACCCAGCCACACACTTTGTGCTTCAAAATAATAAACAGCCTTAGATGTTTACTGGATCACACCCCCAGATTTTGATTACAGACTTGGGGATATGTGCCATCAAGACAAAACACATCATGCTAACTGGATACGAGGAGCACGTGTTGGGGCAGGTAGAAGGGATTTGGGTGGGAGGGGGAGAGCTGGGGATGTGGGAGTGGGGGGATGGGGGAAAGTCAGCGAGCACCATTCCAGGCTAGAACTGATGATGAACGCGAACGCTCAGAGTCGAATGTGGCTTTTTTTTTGCTGTGGCCTCTCAGCCTCAGAGAGGGTGGCCCTGACTTGTCCCAGGTACTCTCAATGTTGGGCACTAAGCACCTAGTCTTTGGGGCCTGACTCTTTCTCCCACCATAAGGGCCTGACCGGCAGGACCCAGAAGTGAGCTGTTTTCAAGGTGATAAAACTTCCTAAAGCCCAAATGGTTACTTACATCCACAAGAGAACAACACCTGTGTGTACAGGACAGGACATGCCTGGCCTTCTGACTATTTTGTTGCAATGGCTCAGGATGCTATTTGTGCTTTGTAGCCCCTACCCAGAAATGTATAAAAGGCCTAAGCTATGTTCGGTAACCGACCTGCTCTCCAGAACTCCTGGCTGTGTTGGTGTCTTTAAGACAGAGTTTCTCCCAAGTCCATCCCTCTCCTTTTCACAGGGATGAAGGCTGACAAGATCTAGGTCTCCCTCATTCCTGCAGGGGCTGTTGGCCAGGACCCCCGACATCAAGTAACCTCTGGGACAGCCCCAACCCCACCCAATCTGTAAGGCTCCAACCCCACCATTTACCAGAGTACACGGTGCCTTTTCATACAGTGTTCTTCAGATATGTAATCTGGGGCACTGGAGAGAGAGCACAGGGGTTGAGGCACTTTCTTTGCACCCTGCGGACACGGGCTCAACTTCTCAGCCTGGTACATGCCCAAGAGCACATCCTAGACTGACTCCCGAGCACAGAGCCAGGACCGGCCTGGTAGCCACTCCGCAATGACTCACCCCTCTCACCTCCAGAGAAAAGCAAGGCAGTCCACACAGTCTCCGACACAGTCTCTGCTCCTTCCCTCTGGCAAGCTGTAAGGATCCTTGCCCTCTTGGGCTTTTCACCCGCAGATTCTGAAATGCTCTTGGAATGATGTCCGTGCCCTCTCGATGCCACATTCTGTCTTTGCTTCTCCCTCGCCCTGTTATCCTCACCTGCTCCTCATGCTGAAAGACCCCTCCCAACCCGCTCAGTTCGGTCACCATGCAGCCAGTTCCATGACCCTGTACCTTGCCACCACCTAGCTAACTTTCCACTGGTGTTGGAAAGTTCTAGGAACACCGGCTAGGCAGCAGGCCACCCTGGGCCTCTGGGGAGACGTTCTCTGTGGGGTCCCCGGCACCACAGTTGACTCCTCCCGTGCTTAAAGCCTCTTGTGAGCATCCTGGAGTCTCGGCTGCTGTATGGTTCATCGCTCCGGGACCTCAAATTAAGGTGTTTGCTCACCCTCTGGGAGCTCACAGACCTGCTCCTCTCTCATTCTTTCTTCATCTCTGAGCCAAGTCCTGCACCTCTGGCTCATGGTTCCTTCTTCCCAAGGGAGGCCACCATTCAAGGTGCTTTTAGCATGTTCACGGACCACCAGGATAACCAACCTCTCACTTCCTTATACTACTCTCCTCCGGTGATGTTCCCTTTGCAGACCCAGATCTCACAAACACTAAACTCATAAAAATCAGACATCCATTATGTGTTATTCCACTACATCCTACTTCTAGGATATTGAGTTATTGTCCCTTTAAAGTTCTGTCCCTTTCTACTGCCAAAGTGCCCAAGACCCTCTCGCTACCCCAGTGTTTATAGATCATCTAGTTCTCTTCATCTCGCCATCTGCAACTGTTCTGCTTATTTTTTTTATTGAATTGTCATAATATACACACTTACAATATTTTTCATGATTGGGTTTCAGTTATACAATGTTTAACACCTGTCCCTTCACCAGTGCACATTTCCCACCATCAATGTCCCTGATTCCCTCCCACAACCACCCCCCATCTGCCTCTATAGCAGGTACTTCTCTCTCTTCTTTCTCTCTCTCGCTCTCTCTCTCTCTCTCAGATTTATGGCTTTCAATACAGGTACTGAAAGGTTATGGTATATAATCCTTTACCTTCTTTCAGCACTCAGTCCAGAGTGATCATTTCCAACTATCATCTCATATGGTCCCTTCTCTGTCCTAACTGCCCTCTCCCCTCACTGTGACAAGCTCCCAACTGTGGACCAGTCCTCCTAGCCCCTTTTCTACTGTCCTTGGGTATTAGTCTCATCCTATGTTTTCTATATCCTACAAATGAGTGCAATCATTCTATGGCTGTCCTCTTTTCCTGAGTGTTTCACTCAGCACTATACTCTCCATGTCTATCAATGTATCACTGTATCACTGTCTTCCCGCTCATCATCGATTTGCTCGAGCAGGCACCAGTAACATCTCCATATGACCTGTCTCATGCAAGTAGAGCCCAAGGACACCTGCTTGCGCCAGGAACATAAAGAGCCTCAAACCATTCCATCAGGTCATGGAAACAAGGTCTATAATTGTTACTGGTATCTGGCATATCAAATATGACAGGTAGCTTGCCAGGCTCTGCCGTGGGGGTAGAATACTCTTGTAGTCATCTCAAAATCTAGCATTTATTGATGAACCGCACGGCCACTTGAGCCGGGCTATGATAGACTGGTCTTCTGGGTGGAGTTCTGATGAGGGGGAAGTCCGATGTGGAAAATGGAGGTCCTCATGGAGTGGGGTCGTCTGGCTTGTTGTGAGGCCCCGGGTGGGGGCCGGGCTAGAACCGCCATCCCCAGGGCACCTCATGAGTGGCTGGGCACAGTGAGAGCCAGTAGCAGCTCTGCCCCCATGTCTGTCTCGACATCCCGTTATTCATCAATTTGCTTGAGCAGGTGCCAGTAATGTTTCTATTTGTTCCTGTCACATGCCAGTGTAGCCCAATGGCATCTTCTTGCTTCAGGAATAAGAACCATATTCCTGGTTCAAACCATTTGTTCAGGGTCTTGATGAGGAAGTCTGACCATCTTGTAGGTGGGCGGCCACGTGATCTTTTGACTTACCATGGGATCCAGTCCATAATGGCTCTAGTCCTGCAGTCATCTCCAAGACGCATTACATGTCCAGCCCATCTGATTTTCATCGCTTTTACTGAAATCATATTCTAGAATTGCAACTATTGACCCATTTTCTGTAGTATGAAGCTTATTTTTAGCCATTGTCTGTTGTGGCGCTCTGGGGTCCCCAACAGTATCAGGACAGAAGTTCTCTTCTACCTCCGAGAAGAGTCCTACCCTCTATCAATGTATAAGAAAATTTCATGAGTTCATTTTTCTGAACAGCTGTGTAATATTCCATTGCATTCCACCCTGCTTCTTGGTGATCAGTTCTGTAAACCAAGGACGCAGGTTGGCCATCTTTAGGTACATTGATTCCCTTGTTTTGTTTCACTATATATCGACGACTGAGACCATCAATATTTATTTTCTCCCTTTGCCTACTTTCTCTTAAATTTATGTCCTCCAGTTGCATCCATGTCGCAAAACAAGTGCATATTTTCTTTTTTATCTTTTTCTTTTCTTTCATCTTCCTTTTTTTTTTTTTGGCTTTTTGGGTCACATCCAGAGATGCTCAGGAGTTACTCCTGGCTCTGTACTCAGGAATTATTCCTGACAGTGCTCGGAGGACCCTATGGGATGCTGAGGATTGAACCCAGGTCAACTGTGTGAAAGGCAAATGCCCTCCCTGTTGTGCTATCATTCTGGCCACAAACTGAATGTTTTCATCTTTCATCCCTAGATCCTAGATATCTGAGCATATGTTGAGCATGATTTCAAAATAATGGACGTTAGCACTTTTACTTGTCAGAGTAATTAAGTGTCATTTTTTCAAGAACATTAAAATATTATACATATAAACATCCCTTTACCTCACCCCCTGTCTTATCCGAATCCATCGTCTTCTTCCTTCTTAAATCCTCGAGTCAGCCACTATTAGGAAGATGCATTAGCACTGTATACTCGGCCCCTCTCCCTCACAGTGTAGGTACCCACAGGTCTGACTCATCTCTGCTCACATCTTTCGAATCCTCACCAACTCCTGTTAGGCTCATTTCACAACATTATGCATGTTTGTTTTCCGATCAGCTTTGTGTGATGATCAGCTTTGTGTGAGATCTGGTCTATTCATTTTGCTAAGGGACAATCCTATTTATTATCAATCTCATCATGGAAGTGACACAAGAACCTCAGAGGTCCATGAAAGAAGCTTATAATTACAGGGAGGTGTGACGCTGTACCCCAAAAATCACTCATTTTTGTTGTTATATAGTATTCACATCATGTAACTATCACTTGATCACTTGATCACTTGAATCCCGTTATTCATCGATTTGCTCGAGCGGGCGCCAGTAACATTTCCATTGGACCCTATCACGTGCCAATGCAGCCCAATAGCATCTGGTTGATTCAGGAATATGAAGAACCTTAAACCGTTCCTTCAGGGTCTTTACAAGGAAGTCTGACCATCTTGTAGGTGGGTGGCCACATGATCTTTTGACATCCCGTGGGATCCAGTCAGTAATGGCTCTAGTCCAGCAGTTGTCTCCAAATCGCTTTACATGTCCATCCCATCTGATTTTCGATGCCTTGGCATCAAAATTTTTTGCTGTCTCATTTGCCAAGGCATCGAAAAATCATGTAACTATCCCTTCTGTAATTATCTGGGCCAGACCAAGAGACCTATAAGTTCTCTACAATTTCTCATTCGAACAAATATTGTTAGTACACACATCTTCACTTGCTCTCTGTGTCGAAGGGAGAGTTGATCTCTGAGATTCACACCTAGATACAGACATAATGGACGGAGCACAGGGTCAGTGTTTGCTCAGAGACTGAGCCACATTTGGTGTCCGCCACTGCCCATCCCGGGTGCATTTCCTACACCACAGTAGCTCCAGCAGAGAATGGGGAGAAACTAAGCAAACAGGAGTGAACTTTTCCCCAGCTACCTACAGGAGTTCCGCTTAGCGACTCAATGGGAAATGGGGCATTACTTCTACCTCCTGGAACTGATAAGAAATGTTCTGGTCTGCCTCGTGATACAATTCTTGCAAAGGGAATTTTTTAAGTCTTCTAGGTTCTATTTGCTGAAGCTTTTTTTTTATTGTAGCAAGATTTTATCGCAAAAGGAAAACTTTTTGATCCTTGACTCTGTCACCTACTGAGGATAATGACAGCTACTTAAACTGCATTTAAAAAGTGCTGAGTAGCTGATCCCAGCATCTAATGATGTTACTCATCTTGTCGGAGTCTGACTGACACTAAAAATAATAAATTAGAACAGAAAATGATTTTATGGGATCTGGGAGCTGACAGGCAGGCTAAACGTAATATCCTCCATTACACTTGTCATTGAATTCTATATGGTTTCGCTCTGAACAGGGAAAACAGGGTTTTACAATGATTCCGTGATTTTGATCTTCAATCATCTATCTTTGAAACACATAAAATTAATTTTCCTACCTGTATATTCAGTTAAAACTGGAGACCAAAACGCCCTCTCAGTGGTTAGACAAACATTACGTGAGCAGCCAATAGTACAGAAGGGAGTGAAAGAATAAATAAAAAACTGTCATTCCTGGATTATCTAGGATATAACCTCTGAGCCATCCATTTCTTCCACCTGATCTAGTAAACTTATAAATTCAAAATCAATAGCCGTGCCTGCTCAATCACTGGGATTCTTTGGGGAAATTATTTTTTGAAGCTTTATACTAGAAAGTGTTTTTAAATAACACCACGGGGGGCCATAGGTTTATTTTAAGCATTTCTAAAGCCAAAATTAAATCTTGTATTTCTTTACAAAATCAGTGGATTGTTAAACTTGTACCACAATTGTGTTTTTAATCCTAGGAAGTCATGATCACTTTCTTTTTTGAGTTTTGGAGAAAAATAGAAAACAAAGTTTGGCAAAATAAATTTGAATTTAATTCTTCTTTCCATTTTAAGTAATGTCTGTGAATCATTGAGTATAATTTTTAATTTTGATTTATCCAATGAGCTTCCTTAATGCAGTGATTTCTCCATGGAAGTGCTTAAACACAGTGGTCATTTGCAGCTGATATTTTAGTAAATAATTTATAAAGCCAATATACACTTATACTTTTACACAGAAAGAGAGAGAGAGAAGAGAGAGAGACAGAGACAGAGAGAGGGAGGGAGGAGGGGGAGAGAAAAGAATTGCATCTTAAACTCTATTTACAAATTTACCTTGGCAGACTCTCTTACTGCCAATAGGAAGCGATGTTGCATATTTAATTTGCTCTTTTTGTTACAACGGGGCTTAGGTTAGTTAATTTCAATTTTCGATTTCAAAAGCTATCAAATATGGCTCAGATGAGAAATCAATTTTTTCTCAGCTGCCTCTGTTTTTGTGGTGGGTGGCTCCTCATTGGCTGAAGGGGAGTCAGGTGACACGGCGAGAGATTAGTTTGCCACACCCGTGTTACTGCCACCTCAATTACTGCCTGCCTCTTGTAATTTAGCCTTATAACACCTAATTTCAAGACAGAACTCATATTTAATTCATGAAAGCTTCCACAAGAGTAATTGTGGAAATAAATTGCCATAGAAGATATCCATTTGTGACTCATTTTAATTTTGCATGCTACTATCACGCTATTTATTCTACTTGTTTAACACTTTCACACAAACATTTTTTTAATATTGAACTTTATGCACAAATAGCTGCAGACTTCGCCCGATTCCATCATCTCTTTTACTGGGATTTCCCATCACAAAACTTCTGTGGTGCTATTTCCAAAGACAGCTCAACTCCAGAACTTACCAACCTTCTTCTCCTCATGATTGAAGATGGTGTTGGCAGCCCCACACAGAACTCTCAGGTACTGACTCAAATAATCATAAAAGATAGCCGCTAAATGGTAGGTTGGTGCTAGGGATCATTCAAAGGATGGAGAAAGAAATCCGCTTTGATTTGAATAATCTTTTAAACAAAGGCGTTCATTACCCAAACTGACACTTACTGTTCAACATTGGTATATATTTTAAAATTCTCACACCAAAACATATAGATTTCCTGTGTCTACACACCATTTCGTCCTTTCCCTCCCTGTTGCTATGCCAACAAGGTGGGTGAGGCCTTCTCAACTGCCAAACTCAGCTGTCAGCCTTTCACCCTAAAAGCCTTATAATTGCTTTTATTTGCATACGACAATTAGGCAGGATGGCTCACAGCGAGAAAAACCAACCTTTCTCTCCCAAGTGCACACAACGCCAGCCTGTAATTTATAAAAGATACGCGCCATGTGGTAGAACACTAAAATGGAGTGATGAGCCCTTTCATCGGATTGTAAGCCATTAACAAAAGAAAACATCCCCTTTCAGGCTATAAAAATGCCTATCTTGTGTGAGCCTGCAAAATCGCAAAGTTTCCCCCTCCCGGGCCTCCCCCACCACCACCACCACCATAGACCCTTCACATTCATTATCACGTTGAACTCAAAAAAGAGTCCCAGTGAAAGAGTTACATTTGGGTGTTTATGAGTAAGGGGGTGCAAAATAAAAACCACACTGGGCTGGAATTTCAACCAGAGCAGTTGGTATTTGGGGGGTAGTTCTCCCTCCCTCCCCCTCCCTCTCTCTCTCTCTCTCTCTCTTTCTCTATTTTTTCTCTCTCTTATCTAAACCCTGTTTTGCATTGTGTTGCATGCTGAAATGTCATATTAATATAGTCATTATTACCCTTTTACTTCAGGGAAACCATGGCAGGATTTTCCAATCAGCGTTCAGGTCTGTGGAAGCTCAAGTCAGGAAGAATGAGGATGGTTTAAATCATCTTCTGTTTTGGTTTTCAAAAGGTCTTCAAAAATTAGTGTCTAGTGTAAAAGGTCAAAACACGGTTGAAAATCATTTGGGTGATTTATTACCATCACTTTTTTTTCCTGGTAACTTTAATTCTAATTATTAGGACATTTTAATTTTATTCCTACAAGATGCATAAATCTAAGGTAAAATTTTAAACAAATTCCTTTGTAAGTCACATTTTAAAACAACCAATTCAGCAGAAGGGTTTTTCAGCCTTTCTTAGGGTTTGTACCAATAAAGATTTTATACACTGAGCATCATAGTTGAACTTTATTTCCTCTCCATTGTCTCAGCTTCTAAGCTACTATTCAGAACCAAAGTTGAAACCTATTTCAGAGTTTTTAAAAGGCAGTCAATCCTTTACCCTAGTTGTCTTTTACTGACTAGATATTGATCATATAGGCAATTTGGGATTGTCACACGGATGTAAGTCATCACCCAGGTCCCTGTCTCACTAAAGAAACTGTAACTACAGTAACAGCTTGTAATAGCTTATCTAGACTAATTCTGTAGCTAAATTCTTATTCAAATATCCATAGTAGATGACAACTAAAAATTTGCTATGATAAAAAATGAAAAGAAAGACATCATTTTAAGAAAAATTCAAAGCAATGATTAAATAAGCCAAAACAGTCATAATCTGATTCTACAGTGTCAAATTCCTTAAGAAATTTATCAAGACAGGGGTAGGGGAAAAGTTATGAGATACAAACCAAACTTATACCAGGAGGAAAAAATACATGAACATCCAATCAAACAAAAACAAACCACAGCCGTTCAATAAAGGAACAATGCTGAGCACCAGCAAGCAAGAAAGAAATTCAGGTTTTGGAAAATATGCCATCTAACTTTTTATATACTGGAATGGAAAGATTAGTACTGTGATAACATCATTTTGGCAAGGAAGCACATTAATAAGCTCTTTAATACACAGCCATCAACATAGAAATTGTCTCTGCTTTTCTAGATGATAATCAGGCAACGTGCTGTGATTTTAAAGGAGTGTGCTGTTTGACCAGAGTATTCTAATTCTAGAATGTAAGGGCCGGAGCGATAGCTCAGCAGGTAAGGCAATTGCCTTGCACGTGGCTGACCCAGGTTCGGGTCCCTGGCATCCCCATAGGGTCCCCCAAGTACCACCAGGAGTAATTCCTGAGTGCAGAACCAGGAGGAACCCTGAGCATTGCCGGCATGATCCAAAAAGAAAAAAAATAGAATATAGTCTAAGGATATAACCTGGTAAGAAGAACCAGACATAGATACCTTTGCATATGCCTTACTATTTTAATAATAACAAAATCTGAAACAAACTGGACAAGTACTCAGGTATTCGGTTTAACAACACACAAAAGATGGAATATTATGCAGCTGTTAAAAGGTGGAGACAGACAGTCCGCTGATTGGAAAAAGGACTGTCCACAGACCGTTTTGAGACTGTCGGGAATATCTCCATAGATGGATTGATATGCGCGCATACATTGGTGTGTCGATGAATTCCAATACCTATATATATAGATGTGTATTTGTAAAAAATGCTGTATTATTCTCTCTTGTAGATACACAGAGGATATAAATGAAAATATGGTGATAAAGAAGAGATAAGGAATGAATTCAGACATATACACATTTATAATGTATCATTATACACACACACACACAGAGAGAGAGAGACCTGAAAGTTCTACCAAAACCTATTAAAATATATTACAGTAATTTTGGTAGAACTTATGAAGGAGCTATTAATTTGGGGGGTGTCTTCATTTACATCAAGCATCATTTTCAGGAGACAGACATTATTCTTGAGTAAAATTTTAATAAGCCATGTTTTAATTTTGCAGGTATTAAAGCTTTCCAAACATTGTTGCATTTATTTCTTCTCTCTTTTCTAGAACTTCTCTGTTTTCGGTCTCTCTTTGTAACAACCCTCCCCCTCTATTTTTTTAGCTGCCAGTATCTAGTCTACCTACATCACCAAAACTCATGTAATAGATCTGACCAACATTGTAAAGTTTCCTAGGTGACGTTTACATTAATGCTACTTGGTACTTTCTGGCCAGAGTTACTGGCAGTAACTGGGGAATAAGGAGTGGGAATTTGTTTCTAAAGGGAGAACGTCCCGTATGAAGAGAAAGCAGTCAAGTACAAAGAACTCTAGCATGAACCTTGTATTTATTCTTTACACAGTCTGTTTACTTTTGATGCTCAGCATAGTTATAAGTAACAATATAGTTAGTGCTGAATACATAGTTATTCAACCAATGGAAAAACCAAAAAAAAAAACGGTTAAAAAGAGCTTCGGGCGGAGCGATAGCCCAGCGGGTAGGGCGTTTGCCTTGCATGTGGCCGGCCTGTGCCGGCTCAGGTTCGATCCCCGGCGTCCCATATGGTCCCCCGAGCACCGCCAGGAGTAATTCCTGAGTGCAGAGTCAGTAACCCCTGAGCATTGCCGGGTGTGACCCAAAAAAAAGCAAAAAAAAAAAAAAAAGCTTCATGGTGAATATTGTCTGATGCTAACCTTTGGGTAACCCTTAAGAACTAAGTAGTTATCACTCAGTGACAAATTGAAGGGGGAGGCAATTTTTTTTCCTGGATAAGCCATCATACAATTACTCAAAGTATTAGGCAGAAATGTTCAGCTATTGAAGCAACAGTGTTTCCAAGAAACTGGGTGTGCTTTTATTGGATTAACTTAAAGAACTTCTCTATTTACTAGTTTATTTGGTAAGTTAGTAGTGCTTCTTCTGAACTACAAAGTGATAAAACCCTCCCAAAATAAAAGAATCCAGAGAAAACAAAAGTTGTAGATTCACTAGAAACATAACATGAAAAGGCAACACTTCATACTCAAAACAGGTATTGTGCATTTTAGCGGCATTCAGATTGTACACCAACTTAACTTATGAACATCAAAAGAGAAGTCTAAATCCTGAATGATTTAGCAAGCAATGTTAAAAAATATTCTTTTCCCTACATCAGATGGCCATCTCTGTCTTTTTACTTTTATAGAACACACAGACTATAGCAAATGGTTGAAAAGATAGGTTCGAATCAAACAATGAAGCTCATGTTCATGTGTGGAATATATACATTTATTGAAGGAAAACTCAAAAGAAATCCAAAAGGAGATAAGAGGGACTATAGAATAATGTTCTCTATAAACATCCCAGTGCACTATAGACATATGCTATTTAAGCATTATTCCTTATTTAAAAAAATCATCATCCATGCATCTTAAAAAAGTGAGCTACTGTGATTTTATTCTACATCAGAGGCAGGAAATCATTCTTCTTGCAGTTTCATAATAAATAGAGCTCAAGAAATTTAGATGCAGTAGCAGAAATGGAGAGTTTTTATCTGCATGTTATATACACTATTATGCTTTTTATAAGTTTTCAAATATCAAGTCTTTAAAATTATAATCATTTCAAAATTATCATTTTAAGAGACTGTGCATACATTGTGCAATTTTCCCTTATCTATGAACGCACTGTTTCTGAGATTTAAAAAAGAAAAATACAGATGGGGAGAGAGCATCCTAAGGGGAAAACATGCTGTATGGGCAGCTGAATTTTGTCTTTTGTCTGCTTCTTCTACGCTGCCTTCATTAGCGGCTGGGCACTGGGTGATGGGAACCAGCCTGACGGAATATCTGCTCCTTCCAAATAGAAAAATCGTGTCCCTTCCCGGTCCACATACTTGTAGTTGACCACTTCACTTAGTTAGGCACCCTGCTTCCAGAAAAGATGGACCGAACGTAGCTGAGAAGGGTGGGTATACAATTACGACACCCTTTTGCATGATTTCTTTTCATTACGACCGTGGTTCAAATCAGATCATATCAAAGGAGAAATAGCTTACATGTCTCGTTTTTAAGGCTTGACGTCAGTTTTGTCGCCTGATGCGATTGCTGCTGCAGTATTTGAGGACAGACTAACCTACTTCAATTAGGATTCCTTTGGAAAAAAAAAAAAAACTAGCCAGACGGCACATGGTACCTTATTCAAGCTGTCGATTTCTTGACAGAGATTTCTTGCTTATCTCTTTTTATTTTCTCCCCACATCTGTAATAAAAGGAATGCACGGGTTAGAGCACTAAGCCATAAGGGAAGCCTGGCAGGGAGCGAATATATGTGCAACGTTAATAATAAATTTGGTGATGGACAGAGCCAGGCTGAGGTCTGTCTCCTTTTGTACCTCGGTTCCTGATCTGTGAGCTGCCCAGTTGACTCTGGCACTTTTTAGGGAACAAAGTGTCCCCTAGCAGTTCGTCTCCCCCACCAGCACCCCCCCGGCTCGATTCAGACCTCATCTGAGAAGTCCTGAAATAAAGCTGTCACTCAAGACTGCTTGGGGACCTGTCACCCAAACATTGAGCCTTTTCATTTTGATGGGTCAGCCTACAATCCCCTTGAAAGAGAAATGCGTGCCACTGGACTTTCTCTTTCCACAGGAATTCTGAATTCTAATGAAACTTCAAATCGCTCAATAAAGGCTGGAGCACAAGGAAGTAATCCAACGCAGATCTGAGTGAAATTTGTATTTTATCTTTTTATTTTTTTGGTATGTGTATGTGCTTGATTTTCTTTCTTTCTTTCTTTCTTTCTTTCTTTCTTTCTTTCTTTCTTTCTTTCTTTCTTTCTTTCTTTCTTTCTTTCTTTCTTTCTTTCTTTCTTTCTTTCTTTTCTGTCTTTCTGTCTTTCTGTCCTTCTGTCCTTCTGTCTTTCTGTCTTTCTGTCTTTCTGTCTGTCTTTCTGTCTTTCTTTCTCTCTTTCTCTCTTTCTCTTTCTCTTCTCTTTCTCTTTCTTTTCTCTCTCTCTTTCTTTCTTTCTCTCTCTTTATCTTTCTTCCTTTTTCTTTCTTTCCTTCTTTTTTTTTCTTTCTCTCTATTTCTTTCTCTCTCTTTCTTTCTCTCTCTTTCTCTTTCTTTCTCTCTCTCTTTCTTTTCTTTCTCTCTCTTTTTTTCTCTTTCTTTTTCTCTCTTTTTTTTTGTTCCCAGCCCATTATTCTAATCACTTAGGTAGTTCACAAAAGGGGTTGGTTCCTCAGCTCAGGCAAAAGAAGGAATGAGGTGCCCTTTGTCCAGATATGACACTGAAATTAGGTAGGCAGTTCTGAAAATAAAAGGCAATGACTCGAATTTCCTTGGGTAAATATCCTTGCACCTACACGGATACACACACGTTGCTAATGTGTACTGGGCTGATAGAGAAGATAAAAAATTTCATATGAATATTGCCCCCCCACACTCCCAACTCCCACGCATTTGTGTGTGCATGTGAGTGAGCTCAGAAAACTGCCTTTCAAACCTCGTGTAAACCTTTTACCATAAAATAAAGAAAATAGCATTGTTTCTCTTGTCTTGGTGGTAGGGAAGTAGGCTTGTGGCACACAGACGACCTGGGTAGCATCAAATTATTACTTTTATTTTGCTCTTTCAATGATGCTCACAATTTTGAGATACTTACATTGAGTCTCGTACAATTCAAGCACTGTTTTTTATCTTATTTTTCGGTAGATTACTGATAAAATTTCCATAAGGCAGGCATGAACGTGACTGCTCCCCAAGTTCAACACTACATTTCAGAATAGACGCTAGAATTCTGTGTACTAATCTACAAAGAGAAAGCCATTTCCTCAGTTCCAGGATTGTGTTTCACCCCTTCTCACCATATTTACAGAGGCTGTATCATGCTTCTAGCTCCCTTATAGAGTTAGACAAATGAAAGGTACTTAGATGATAGACAGAATTTAAATTCCATTCTAGATTTTTAAAACACTTGAAATCTAGAGAAATAGAATGAAGTTGACTTTTTTGTTTTATTAACAAGCTGAAACCCAGTTAACCTGTGTTTTATTGTTTAGTCTTCAGGAAGAGTTAACAAGCAATATTTAAAACATGTCACCATGTCCTTCCAGCCCTCACAACTCTGAAGATCTATTTGTGTTTCATAAAACCGAAGTGGCACTAACCATATTGTCTGTTCCCACGATGACATTCACCCTAAATATGTCAACTGCCTTTACTTTAACTGTCCAAGGAACAGCTGTTGGAACTCCGGGTGATTCAGGGTCCAGACGTTCCTGGTATTTTTTTTCCCAGATGACAACAAAAATGCAACAGATCATTACATATAAAACAATTCCTCCAGACTCAACTTGATTCTTTTGATATGCTTTAAGAGGAATGTTTGGTGTGTGGGGGAGGGGAATCCAACCAATACTGGGAAGGAAATCCACTAATAATCAACAGAACTTGCTTACTCTAGGAAAGCTTCCCAAGACAACTTCTTCTTTATGCAGTTCTCCCAGTAAACAATCAAATATCCTTTAAAACACCCATATTCTACCACTGAAAGGAGAGAGAAAGGGCAAGATGAGCAAACAATTTTTTTTCTCACCAATTCCATGTATGATATGTGGACATATTAGGATGAACTCCAAAAGGCAAATTAGGCTGAACTTCACTTTGAATTAACTCATTCACCCCCATTTAGATTCAGGCTTACTGAGGTGTGTGTGTGTGTGTGTGTGTGTGTGTGTGTGTGTTTTGCCAAAAGTCAAACCCTTGTGCTGTACCATAGCGCTACATCTCCAGTTTCTGTGTCCTTATAGAAGTCTATTATTCCTCCTTTATGATATTTTTCCTAGGAGAGCTAAATTCATGTGTATCTGCCTTCTCGTAAACACAAAGTGTTTTGTTTGGTTTTATTCAAGTTCAGTCATATACTAACTGTCCATGCTCGTGTGCACACACAAACACTGAGCGGCTTCCGAGACCCTGAAAGTAAACATTGCCAAGTTCTTCAAGCCCTCTGAAACACCCTATCCAAGTTTGTTTAAAACTGGGAAGACTCTAATATATGCTGAGACTTTATTCTTCTGTGATTTTTCTAAATAGAAGTAGAAGGACCGACTGGGAGGGTTTCTATTTGGTTTGAATTAGTTTATTTGTGGGGCTCAAATACAGAACTATAAAGTCCAAAGTCCTCAATCCCCTCAAAAACATCTTTATTCCACTTTATAGAGAGGAATTTTAAGTTGCGCCCTTCATTTTAGTGACAAATGCCTCAGTTTTAAAGCCCCCTAGGAGAGAGAAGGGACCAATATGTCAATAATAGTTGGAAGTCATCACTCTGGACAGGAACTGAGTGTTGAAATAGGTAAATGGATAAACATGAGAACCTTCCAGTACCTGTGTTGCAAACATAATGCCAAGAGAAAGAGAGAGAGAGAGAGAGAGAGAGAGAGAACAGAGAGACAGAGAGAGAGAGACAGAGAGAGAGTGCTGCCATCAAGGTGGTGGGGGTAACAGAAGGGAGCTGGGGACATTGGCGGTGGGAATATTATGACTGACGCCCAATCATGAACAACTTTGTAACTGCATCTTGCTGTGATTCAAATAAACAATGATTTTTTTTAAAAATCTGCAAAATGCTCACGAGTAAATAAATAAATAAATAAATAAATAAATAAATAAATAAATGGATAAATTGATGAATAAATAAAAGCCCCCGAGTCTTCCTAACAATGATTTGCGTGGCCCACTCACCCTCAGATTCCACCCTTGGGTTGTCATTCTTTCAGGACTGAAGACAATTAGTACACATTGCCACTTTTTTTCTGTAGAGCAGTACGCGTCTATTACTATAGTCAATCTGCTATCCTATTTTCTATTCCTTTTTCCCTTTTTTGGGGGTGGGGCTATCTTGGATATTTAGCATTGTTGAGATAGAAGCGATACTGCATAAACAAGAATCAAGTCACAACGGTGATGTGGCAGGTAAAGACCATGAGATTTGATGTGTCCATGACAAGACGATGACCATAATAAATCTAGTTATCTTGCCATCAACCATAGCTGTGATGCTTTGTTTGGAGATAAGAACTTCTACAATCTCTTCTTTTAGTAACTTTGAAATACCCGTTACCGTATTAAACATAGTCACCGTCCCAGGCAGTAGATTCCTGGCACTTTTTTTTTTATATCTGGAAGTTTGAGGCTGATGGGACATCAGATAAAGTCGTTTCCTTGCATGCTTCTGGCCCTGGTTTGCTCCCTAGCCCTGCGTATAGGTTCCTGAGCACTGTCAGAGGTGACCCCTGAGCACAGAGCTGGGAATAACCCCTGAGTAGCGCCAGGTGTGGCCCCAGCCCCCTTCAACCTCTCCCAAAACACATCTGGGTATTTATGCTCTTACCCCTTCATTCCTTTGGCCCGCCCACCTCCTACTCCCCCCAACCATCAATCTCATTTTCCTTTCGGTCTTCTGGGGGTCATGCTGTGACACCTGCAGGAAGGCTCGCGCACCCCATTTCTTTATTCATAAAACAAACACACCCACTCGCTGTCCAGTGTCTCCCCTGAAGAAACAAGAAAGTCTTAGGAAGTGTTTAGAAGCTGGAGGCAGAAGATACCGTGGAAGTAAACAGTAATTTTATTAATTGCTTCAAAATAGAAAAATGTTGAGTTTAAATCAACACTACTTTCTTCGGCGTAAACACTAAATATAACAGCCAACGCAGTACAGTTAAAATTAACTTGCAGTTGCTTTTCAAGCTGGTGAGATACAATTAAAACACGAGGGGCATTGCCAAAATTCATTTACTGCTTTCTCTTCTTGCGGATATGATCTGTACATTCAGGTCTTCATTCTCCTCAATGGCACAGGAGTCCCGTGGCATCTGCTTATTCTCAATTTTTTATCAATGGGAAAAATTATTAAATTCCCCTGCGGTGTGAAACACCACTTGCTAACTCACAGCCCTGTGGCAGCAACAACCAAAACCCCTCCTCCATTCTTCTCCCCCACCTGCAACTTCCTCCCCTCCCTTCTGTGTGTGTGTGTGTGTGTGTGTGTGTGTGTTTGCATACATATGCATGCACAAACATAGACCTATAGATGTGCAGGTGAGTCTGGTTCTGGGCCTGGAGCATACAAAATGGCTGTCTCTGGGAATCCACAGTCAACCAAATCGCACAGAAAGGGTCAATTAGCATTTTAAAAAGGTAATTGTAGCGTGGAACTAGCAGGGTTACCAACCAGAGTTGGGAGGTGGGATGAAGGTCTCCCACTCACTGGAAATTCTTCCATCTTGAAGAGCAGACTGAACACAAAAGCCATGCAACTGCTGTGTCTTGATTTTTCCTTTTCAGCTACCACTGTTAATTCCCCCGCGTTCTCTTTTGAATTCACCGTATCAAGCCAGTAGTTATCCAAGTCTAGTCTAGGTTCTGTCCTGACTGTAGAATTACCTTGAGGTTTGATTGTAGCATAAATATGCAGCAAATCATCCTATGTGTAGTTTTTTAATCATGCATAATGTATATTGTATATACATGTGATTTGTTTAGAAAAGAAGTGCAAAATGATTGCAGTCACCGAAACTGATATATTTGAAGACATGTCTGCTGGTGAGTGTGGAATTCCAGTTGATGGTTTGTGGTTATTGTTGTTTTTTTTTATTTTAATGGGTTTTTAAACAGGCAATTGTAAAACAGATGTAAATGCCAGTTATTTAGATCTGGAGTGCCACAAAACAGGGCCCACCCATCCCAGCCAGCAAATGGCTTCCAGCACACCCCAGATGACTTCACGGTTTAATGTCAAAACAGAGAGCATCTCAACTGGTCACTAAACGCCTTCTATTCCATTTGAGTGAAGGGAAAACAAGAGGACATGGTTATTGGAAAGATACCATCTGGGCTGAAGAGATAGTGCAGGGCTTAAGGGATGTGCCTTGCGCGAGGTCAACTCCGGGTTCGCTTCCCAACACCACACCTGGCTCCCGGAAGTGATCCCTGACATAGAGTCAGAGTCAGAACCAAGCCCTGAGCACTGCCAGCTGCAGTCCCAAGCCCTCAAATAATAATAACATAATTAAAAGAGGGGAGGTTCCTAATCACATCACGAAACAAAGGGGCGAGTCATATTCTCCCTTCCATAAGGATTGAATGAGTCGCTGTCTGGGTTCACACGCTCACTCCCACACACGGACTCTAGACCGTGCTGTCCTTGAGCACAAGGGCCGTGGGCTAGTCCATGCTCTGCCCTTGGCACTACATGCTGCAAAAAACAACAGGTGCTCAATATGCAGTGTGCTGTAAAAGAGGGGACCAGAAAAAAGGAAAAGGTCTTTCACTTAAATTATTAAGAATCATGAACTTTGGCCATTCCAGAATAGGCCAGAATTCTGGCCAAAGTAGGCCAGAATAATCTGTCTGAATACACACACACACACACACACACACACACACACACACACACACACACAAAAGATTTTAACTTGTAAGAATTCCAGCTCTAGAGGAACAAATGTAAGTGCATAAAGGAAGGGCAATTTTCTTAGAAAATAGTTTCCTACCAATTGCCCCAGTCTGCCTAGATGTGAAAGAACCATCAAAGAAAGAACTTCTAAACATATGATGGAAAGAAGATATGTTTCAATGTTCCCTTCCATCGATTTATATATACATATAAACAGGCACACACACACACACACACACACACACACACACACACACACTATTCGATCTCCCTATCAACCCTTTGCCCTACAGCTCAAGCCAAAGATTCTTGGCTGAAAATGGAGCATCTGGCCAGAGATAGGCAAAGGGTAAGTCCTTTCCTTGACGTGGCAGACCCCGGTTTGATCCCCAGCACTGCATATGGTCTCCCAGGCAGTGCCTGGAGTGATCCTGAGCTCCACAGGTAAGACCCAAAGACCCCCAAAAAAAATAGAATGAACGAACAACTGCTCCTCACAGTGCCTGCTCAGTGGCTCAGTGTAGAAGAGCCAGAGCCTTGCATCACTGGAACATGACCCAAGGCTCTGGTTGCCAGAGCCAGAATGTCTGGCCGTGGGCCCCTACCTCACGCACAGACACACACGCGCGCACACACACACACACACACACGCACACACGCACGCACGCACACTTGCACACTGTGTCCCAGGGAAACTGCATTGGCTTCCCCGTCCTCCAAGAGCCTGACAGTGCCGGAAATCTCTCCCCACTCCCAACAGCTCAGCTCCTGCAGGAGGCTTCCGGCTTCAGAGAGGCGGAGCAGGAGGTACCCGCAAAGGCTCGATACCTCTCCAGAACTGTATGCAATTTGGACTAGGAAAATTGCTCTCTCTACCCCGCCTCCTTGCTATTTATACAAGAAATCTCAATTAATACTCAATTAGTATAATTAACACCCATTTGCTGTGACTTTAATAATTTGGGATTGTTTCATTTTTTTATCTCTTCCTTAGCCTTAGCCAAAAGGACAACAATAAACAGTTTTGTTCTTTCTTTCCATCTGTTTTTTTTTTTTTTGGACAGTTGTGTCGACCGGGAAATTCCTGTGTGGGCTCCGCCTTCGGTCCCCCTCACAGGTATCCATTGAAGCGGTTTCCAGGGGGATTCTACTGTCTAGAATGTGTAGCTGAATGCCCCCCCCTGCCTTCCTCCATCTTTACTCACTTGTGCTCAGGCCTAATGCAGTATAATTGAAACAATTTTACTGTCTGGAGCTATTCATTCTAATGTTTCAATGACAGAAAATACTGGTCAATTTGACAAGTTAATATGACTTCAGTGGTCATTTGAACTCCTTTAAGCCATTGGGTGCTAAAATTGCTCGTCACCTCCCTTCACCTACAAACAGAATTCAGAATGTGAGGTTGTAGGGGTGTGGTGGGGGAGCACAGGGGTGTGGTGGGGAGCACAGGGGTGGGGGAGTCGGGAAAGTTTCTCACTGAAAAGCCGCATTGTTGGGAATAATTGCAAGTTTGGATAATGTATAGGACAGTGCCCCTTCTTTCAGCAGTGGGCCCTCCCTCGGGGGGCAGCCCATTCTTTTCTCTCCAGTGGCCTTTCTTTGTAGACCCTCAACTTCGTGTCTTGTTTCAGAGGCTTCACTGGGCTTCTCTCTCCCTTTGCAAAGACACAGGCTTGGTCCTTACACATACTGAGTCACCAAGGGACCGAGAAGGTTAAGCAATATCCAAGTTCGCATTTGTATATCTATTTAGAGGAGCTGGGAGGGGGTGTCCGACCTAGCAGTGCTCAGGTTCGACTCTTGACTCTGCTCAAAGGTCACTCCTGGTGGGGCCAGGATAGAACTAGGGTCATCCACACGTAAGGCAAACACAGTAAGTCCTGGACAATCTCTCAGAACCCTGATTAACTTTATTTTTTTGCCACACCCGACAATGCTCGGGGTTACTCCTGGGTCTGCACTCAAAAAATCGCTCCTGGCAGTGCTCAGAGGCCATATGAAATGCGAGGATCAAACCAAGGTCAACCGCACACAAGGCAAATGCCCTACCCTGTGCTAGCCCTACTGTGCTAGTGCTCTGGCACCCCCAGGTCAACATTTAATGTCTTTCTCTAAGCTTTAAATGATGTTGCGTTTCCAACAGCCACCCAGAAAGGAACTTCTGAACTTCTACCCAAAGCAACAATCATATCCAACCACAAGTCAGTAGTTTAGCTGTGAGCATTGGAAATGATTTTCCTTTTTTATTTAACATATTAGTGAGCCATTGTAAAGTCATATGATAAGGGAATAGCTTTAAATAGAAAATGTAGATAACTTTACATATAACAAAAAACTCTACTATGTAAACAGAACAGCTTATTGGTTCCAACAAAGTTCAGAATACGCCAGGGATCATACAAAACTCATTCCATTTCTTTTTTTCAAGAAAGCCCTCTACATCCTAACAACATCCAGAAGGATCAGTTTGGTGTGTAGGTTGACATTTGACAATAGCAATCACAGTCTCTCCAGTTTGGACTGGGTAGTTTCTTCCTGAAAAGGGTTTTCCATGCCATTCCATAATGGAAAGTGGGTTGCATTTGACTCTGTTTCCTGATGTGGCTGCCCCCACCCCTTATATAGCTGGACACTCTGAAAAACCCACTGGATCATGAGCCCAGACACTGCTGACCTTTTCCTAAGCTCCATGTAATTTCTTAGAGTCATGTCCTGTCCTGTCTATGGCTCAGGACCTGTCTTCTCCTTTCAATGGCATCAGAGAAGTTTCTTGCTCTGTGGCTTAGAGAAAAGCCCTTCGGGTCTTTGGTGCACCCCTGAGTATAATAACAAAGCAAGGTCCTGCCATAGAGGCAGGCTGGGGGAAGAAGGAGGGAAACTTGGGGGAGGGCATTAGTGTTGGGAAGGTTGTGCTGGTGGAGGGATGGTTGCTGGAACACTGTTGGCCTGAAACCCAGTCATGAACAGCTTTGTAATGGTCTATCTCACGGTGCTATAATAAAATTAAAAATAAAAAATAACGAAGCATGGAACTCAGCCACTGGTGAGAGTTGGTGCTCAATGCAAATGTCAACAAGACCCTAAGAACTCGTGGCGGGCTTTACCCACACCTCTGAGGGCTAGCTTAACGTTACACCAGGAAATAAGTAGGTCTTCACGTGCTCCCGTCCGCACCGCAAACCCCACAACCACCTGCCAGGCAGACTCGATGGAGATAGATGCTTTTGAAGATTCTTTGTTAAGATGTTCGATGAAAATTAAAATTTAAAGCGATTTCACAAGACTTGGAGTGCTCAGAGCATGAGCTTATTTAGAACTTGACAGAAGCGAATATTTTCACCTTTCACTTTTAGTGGGGGGGGTGTTTATCCAGTTTTTGCATTTTTCTTAACACGTTTAGACTTTCCCCCATGGAAAAGATATGCTGCCCCCTAAAAAAATGGAAGCAAAGAAATCCTAATTATTCAAAGGATTGGTCTTTCTGTCTATGATAGTTTATTTGTGTAGAAAAATTCTACAACCCAAAGGCTGTATGGCATTGTAAAAGGGGAGAAATGGGAAAAAATCAAAGTGCCTATGGAGATACATCAGAGAGATTACCCAAGAAGCAAGGCAGAGTTTCAGAGCCCCCAGAATTCTTGACCAAAGGAGTAGTTAGTCCCAGGTCTACATCAAAAGAAAGCAGCGATCTGACCCGTTCCTAGATTTTTCTGTGATGTGTTGCCCTTAATGTCGGAGTAATCAAAAGTTACATTAAAAAAAAGATAGGCTATCCCTTTAAAATTAGATCATCATTCTGTATTAATATGCGGAGTGAGTTGTCAGTTGACCAAGCAAATGTACTTCCTCATGTCCTCATTTTCACTTCTCTCTATGAATATTTTAAAACCCTAATGTGCGCTTGGCCATTTGGGTTTTAAGCAAAGACTTATCACAGTGTAAAACCCTTCATTTTTATCCCGTTCGCTGAGGGCTTCGTTTTCCTTTTTCCAGGGTGTCATTAAAATCTGATGCCAAGAGCTGGGACTTGGCAAGGTTTGCAATATAATTTGCAATCTGCACTGTTTGCTGGCTAGTCCCCACCTGCCCCCCCCCTTTTTTTTTTCTCCCCCTTACCAGCCTGCCTTCTTGAGTCAATAGAGGGCATCGCTCATCTGTCTAAAAGAAAAATAGCGGCATACTAATTAGGAATTCTATTTGCCAGAAGCCTCCGGGTTGCTGCGCTTATAGATTTCAAGCTTCTTTTGTTTGAATTAAATTGCCAACTTTTTCCAAGCGCCCCCCACCCCTCCTTCTTTGCAGCAGGAGAGAGCCGGGTCCCTGATTTGATTGAAGGGGGTGGAGGGGAGGTTGGGCGCGGGAAGAAATCGGGCAATGGAAGCGCTCAGGAAATGTCAGGGTTGGGTTTAAAAAAAATGCCTGGTATGCTTTTCAGGGGGCTGACTCCTGTCTTTTCACTGAGTTGTTTTGGGGGAGACCGGGTGCGAAGGTGGAGAAGAGCAAAGGGCGGAGGCTAGCTCTCCCGTGGACGGCCCTTAGCCCCTGTGCCTTGCCTGACGCTGAATTCCAAGGGAAAATGACACATTTGCACCCTGTGCAAAGCCAGATGGTTCAATGCTCGGCTAAAACCTTGCGCTGGGGACAGCAGAGCTGGTGCCTAATAGAACACAGGCGCCCTTGATCTACTAGCTTTGCCTTACGGGGGGTGGGGGCGGGTGCTGCTAGATCAAGTTGCAAAACAGGGGCCACACTTAACATCAGGCCATTTTACGACCTTTTTATTAAGTTCCTAGAGTCCCTTATTAAAGGACCTTCTCTCCACCCTCCCCTCCCACTCCTTCAGGCAAAATTTGAAAATAATATCCAGGCTCTATTCCCAAACATCCGGACAATTGGGCAGTCCAGAAACGTACCCCAAAGACTGTAACGGAACAATCCCCACCGCACCCATGATTCAGCATTGTGTCGTTGTTCAAAGCAGGTATCCCCAAGTCCTATAGTAGCTCCAGGTCCCATTGAGTCCGAGGAGCCGACCACATAGCGATACTGAACCCATTTGCCTGGGAGCCAAGTTAATAGAAAGCCTTCGAGCAGGTTCTTCTTTGAATCATCCTTTGAAATGCCAGAAGGCGGACTTTCACCAAGCAATGAAATCTGGAGCACACACCTGGCTGCTCAGGGCAAAAGGAGGCACTTCCTCTTGGCATAGTGAAGGCAACATTGCCCCAAATATAAGATCGGTACTGGGCAAAGCCTTCTGTTTCTTAAGGATTTTTGTTTGTTTTTGTTTGGAGGTCACCCCCCCTCCTCCCGCCTTACACAGGGCTTCTCTGGCTCTGCACTCAGGGATTACTCGAAGCAGTGCTTGGAGACCATGATGCGGGGACTGAACCTGGGTCGGCAGCATGCAAGGCTAAAGCTCCCGCCCAAGTCATTTTGTTATGAGAACAGTACTCAGCTACCAGGCAAAAATAAAATTTCATTTTTACCCTTTTGGGTTCACCCACACTGCAAAGCCTCACCCACAGGAGAGAGCAGTTGCCCTTGGGCTACACTAGCACAGGACAAGACCTATGGAGATATTACTGGTGCCCACTCGAGGAAGACAAGTGATACAAGTGATAGTCTTTGAGTTGTATTCCAGAATTCAAATCTGGCTCTGTATATGTTTTGGGGGTTTTTTTTGGGGGGTGAAGGGGCAAGGTGTCACACTCAGGGATGCTCAGGGCTTACTCCTGGCTCTGCACTCAGGAATTTCTCTTGGCAGTGCTCTATGGGATGCCAGAGATCGAACCTGGGTCTGCCGAGTACAAGACAAACCGCCCCCCCACTGTGCTATTGCTCTGGCCCCTGGCTCTGAATGTTGTAAAGCGCAACAGTGGCTGAGGCTTCTGTCTCCTCTTCACTGTATATAGAGTCTGGTCCACTGTCAAAGTGTTAGACCCAACAGAGACATTTATAAGAGAGGGAGGAAGTAGCTGCGATTGTTATGTCCCTCTAAGCTTTTGGTTTATTTAGGGGGCCACACCTAGAGGTACTCAGGGATCGCTTCTGGGGATTTGATTATCAGGGGTCAAACGGGAGTTGGCTGCATTCAAGGCTTAAACCCCTGTGCTATCTCTCCAGCTCAGAATACCATTATTATTATTATTATTATTAGTAGTAGTAGTAGTAGTAGTAGTAGTAGTAGTAGTAGAGTAGTAGAGTAGTAGTTGTAGTATTACTGTTATTATTATTATTATTATTAATATTATTATTATGAGATGGGTCAAGGAGAAGATGTGATCTTTTTGAAAGCCAGTATATTCCATGGGAACCTTATCATAAGTGATTGTCACGAAGCAATTTGCTGAACAGCTGATTTGTATATGGACTCTGGCACTTACAGATGCTCTGAATTCACTCCTTGGAATTGATGCTTTAATTAGTTTGGGGGAGCACCTATCTTTTGCCACCCCTCTCCTAAACAATGCAAGTAGTTTAGGGTGTTCAGAATCATGAACTGCCCGGGTATTTCTTCTGTCTCCTCAGCACTTCTTTTCATTTTCTTCCTAGTGGCATTCCAAGCCGAGAAGCAAAATATTGACGCTGGTAATAGTATCTTATGAAGCCCCGTGCCAAATCCAGCCGCTTCTCCTTGAATTACTTTTCCAATTCTAAGCCTCGACGAATCTAGCCCTCCTTTATCTGTTCTTGTTATAAAAAGTGGCAGGAGGTAGAGCGGCATAATGACCCCCAAGATGGTACCTGTCACCAGGGATTTCTTCTGCCGTCTGCAGGCCAAATTTTGTTTGAACTCTCCGTGGCTTCTGTCATATCCTCAATTTCCCTCCACTCTGGGCTTTCTGTCTTAATCCCCTCCGCGGAGGCTGGTTCCTCGGCTTCTGAGTCCTTTGCCTTCAAGAAGACAAAGTAAAACTTTCATTGTAAATTCTGGCAGCAGAATTAAACGGTTTCAGGATATTGTCAGGCAGCTACCTGCAGCTGCCTCTTGAACTTGAGAGTCGGTGATGGAAAAGGTTGTTTTAAGCCTGTTTCGCTTGTGTGTATGTGTGTGTGTGTGTGTGTGTGTTTCAGTGATCATACCCTGATTCCCACCCATGCTGAGCTCAGAGGTGGGGCTGTAAGGTTGGGATTTCCTTGAAGCATGTCCATGCCAAAAGGTTGGAATAGAAGCATCTTTCTTTTTCTTTTTTTTTTTTTTTTTTTTTTTTGCTTTTTGGGTCACACCCGGCAATGCTCAGGGGTTTCTCCAGGCTCTGCATCAGGAATTACTCCTGGTGCTCAGGGGACCATATGGGATGCAGGGGATCGAACCCTGGCCAGCATCGGCTGGCTGTGTGCAAGGCAAACGCCCTACCCGCTGGGCTAACACTCTGGCCCCATCCTTCTTTGGATCCTGTGGCACATAGACCCCAATGACAGTGAAACCTTTATGTAGAAATGTTCAGTGCCAGGTCTTTGCTTGCAAGGGAGGCAAAAGTCCAGTAAATGGGCAGGAACTCGCTAAAGAACCAAAGGTTTCAAAGAAAACCCTGACTTAATGACTTTGGGGGAAGACTCTGGGTTCCAGAGGAATGTGTGATATTTGGCCAAGGTGGGAAAAGTTCCTGCCTCTCCGACCACTGTTGCTGTGAGCCAGAGGAGGGTAGACATCAAAAAATGCATGAAGGGGGCCTGAGCAATAGCACAGCAGGGAGGGCATTTGCCTTGCATGTGGGCGACCCGGTTCGATCCCTGGCATCCCAATCCCATCCCCCGAGCACCACCAGGAGTAATTCCTGAGCGAAGAGCCAGAAGTAACCACTGAGCATTACTGAATGTGACCCAAAAAGAAAAAAAAATAAATTCATGAAGGAAGTGATTTAATTTCATGTATTCAATCAAGCCGTGTGTGTGTGTTCGTGTGTGTGTGTGTGTGTGTGTGTGCAAAACGACTCAGTAATAGCACAGGGCAAAGGTTTCTTCTGTGATCAGAACACGAAAAGGCTTTAAGTGTTGAAGTCATGAACTTATTAATATGAGGATGAGGAGGAAGAATGACTTTATCAATATCCTTTGAAATGAGTTTGATTCAAATAAAAGAGAGGGTAGGGTTTGGGAGCGCCTATTAATGAACTATTCCATGAAAAATAATTCAAGTTTGCTGGCCAAGGTGGGGCGCTGAGCAGGCAGATGCAGGGGACAGAGAAGCACAGCTTCAGCTCTTGACACTTAGTCAGGCACAGTGACAACTGAGATACAGTGGCAGCCCCTGGCCCACCCCGCCTCCTTCTGCCCCTTGCTGAGTCTGAGAAGGCTGTGCAGGAGGCTTGACTCACGGTGTCATTAGATATAATGGCGATACCCACCCCATCTCCTCTCTCTTTGGAGCCTAGCCTGCGACCGCCCATTACCGATCACTGCTCATGGAGCTTCCCCAGGCTGGCCTCCATGGTACCAGAAAGCCATCTTGAAGCCATATCATGAAACTTATCTTCTGTCTTCAGCGCAGGCAATGAAACAAACCAGAGAAACATAATCCCATATCAAGGAGAGCTACCATGTATGTTACTTTATCATGCTTGAGGGGAGGGATATGCATTTTGCTATGTGCTTGCCATTTTCACTTTGGCTTCTCTTAACTTGGGAAGCATTATTAAGGGCAGCCAGTGTATATTCATCCTGTTCAGATCGACTCACCCCCATTGGCCTGTACAATAACACATGAAAAAAAAAAAACCAAACCATTTAAAATAAATAATGGCACAGTGCTTTGCTGTTTGAACCTTCCACCAGTGCTATATAAAGTGTGTGGGTATATGTGTGTTTTATTTAAAAAAAAAAAACCCTTGAATGCCACCCTGCTTTTCTAATTATTCTAGGCTTTCTGCGCTGAAGCGAGGAAAACAAGAATAAGACTTGCAAAGTATCCTGGTGAGTGTCGTTGAAACCTTGGCAGGGGAGTCGCCTCCTACTCACTCTTGGAGCTTGGATACTGTCACTCTCCTAGAGGAAGAGAATGGCTTTTCTTCTTCCCTGAGACACTGACCTCTGGGATGTAGGGACGAGGCGGTGGCATGCAAAGGGGCAGAACAGAGAAATGGAGATCTTTAGTGTGTGTGCATTTATCTGTCTGCAAGCAGGGTTTGAGTTTCATTCAGGGAGAGGCTCCTCTCCCTTTTTGAGCAGGGGTACAAAAACATGCCCCTCCAATCAAGCAAGCGGATAAGGGCTTATCTGCCTCCTCCCGCCCCCTCCAACTCCGCGCCCCCAACAAGTTGATCAAGAGCAACTTGGTGGCAGAGCTGAAGAAACTCTCAGGGAGGGACAAGATAGAGATAAAAAAAAAGAAAGAAAGAAAAGAAAAGTACTGTAGAGGACAGAAACGGAGCACAAACTTTGCCCAGCGCTTGGTTACAATGATGCTTCAAGATTAACCCACCCTCTCAATTAACACCTCACATGAAAATCCCCACAAGGTCATGGGATCCGAGCTTCCGAGCGGTCAATCAGTACGGCCCGCCTCCATACAAACTGAGATCGAATGCAGAATTAACACCAATCCCCAAGCCCTCACTCACAGACTCACGTCAGATTAAGCCCTTGCACAGAGAAGATATGAAAAGCATTTCTAATTAGGGTCTGAGGTTACTGGTTAAAATGCAGACGAAGAGTCTTCCATCCATTCTTCTCCTTTTTTATAATTTTAATTAAACTCAGATACTATTTAATTCCTACCTGCATAGATTTAGTGCTACTTGAATGCAAACCTGATAAAGAATACCCCTGATCCCCACTTAGCTGCCACAAGGACTTATTAAAGAGGAGGTGACCGTCTCCGAGATCTTCCAGGACTCCCTTTGCAATAATTACTTTTCTATCAAATGAAAAGCATAATATTTTTCTGTAAATAGGTTTTTTTCCCTGTGAAACTTTGACTCCCCCTACTCTCTTGACAAAATTGTAATTATAACTTCACTGTAGGGGTTACTTTGCCATCAAGCGAGCCATTAGAATGCTTTTTCTTACACACCAAAGCTCTGTGTCCTCGTGGCTTACGGAAACTTGAGGACGCTGGAGAATTTTTTCGCACAAATGTATCACTAATTAGATGTGGATGCTTTGGCTGCGGTATTTACAAACGCAATTGCTCAGACGCATTTTGAATTCTCAGGAATTCTGCTGTGTGCCCGAGCGCCTCTGCCACTGTCTGATTAGCAGTCTGGTATCTTGGTACCAATTTTTAATATCTGTGGTGGCCTCAGAAGCCTGAAGCAGCATCCTCAGAATACTAAGCTTTGTTACTCCAAAGCACAGGTCTGAACAATTCAGACTCTGTAATGATAGTCTGGCCCTTATGAAGCCATTTGGGCAAGTGTGGGATTCTAGAATTCATAATGCTCGTTTCCTTTCCATGGACTTGATTATTGGGTGACTCTGTGGTGGTTTCGAATAGATATTGCTCGACAGATTTTTTTCTCATGGCTTAGTGGGAATATCTAATAATAATATTTAATAATAATATTAAAATTGACATCCGAATGGGTTTCCATTTGAAAGCCTGGAAGCAGAGCTACTGCTTAACCTGGGAACATCCGACAGACGTAAAAACATCCCATCCACAGATCAAAGTTAAAATAGATGCTCCTGTTTCATGTTTTCAAAGGAGCAATGTTTTTATATAATCAATAAAACCCAGAATATTCTATCATTTGGTAAATTGAATATGCAATATTCTAAGGGAACATGCTTAAGATGTTTATTCATTTGATACCAGCCTAAGAACGAGGTTTGGGAAAGTTGGCATCTTGCTTTTATCTTAAAGCCTTGGGGTTCCTTAATGGCTCCATGAGATGCAACAATTTTCACTACATTTCTTCTAAGGAGAGTTTTCTTATCATTCCATTAGTCAATGATATTATTATATGTTATATTACTGTTATATGTTATATTCCATAAGTTATATTATGTTAATGAATATATGTTATATTAATGTTATATTACTGATAGCCAGCAACATAAAATAAATTGTGGAAGATTTGCTGTGGGCTGGTTGGGAAAATTGGAGACAGTGGTAGAGAGAAAGTGTAGTGGTGATGGGATGGGTGTTGGCATATTGAATGTCTGTAACAAATCATCCTGAACAACTTTGTAAACTACAGTGTTTATATCAAGTGTAAGGAGAAGAATTAAATAAACAAACAAATAAATAAAAGCCTTAGGGTTGATGAACTTAAAGGGAAAAAATAAGTGTTTATGCTCACTTTTTCTTTCTCTCCTTTCTTTTCCAGTTGTTGGCCACTTATCTCTGGAGTACCCGAAATGGGCGAGGTTCTCCAGGTGTCACCCCTGGAGAGAGCCTTAGCCTTAGCCTTTAGCATGAATAAGAAGCAAATCGGTGCTTACAGAGACATCTGCAAGGTCCTTCAGATCACGCTCCTAAGGGTTACTTGTTGAGCAGGAGTCTCACGAGCTGCTGCTGTAGCCATCACGGAATCAGCATATAGATTGTGTCCCTCACTCTGCCCAGAGGGTGAGAAAGAGGTTAGCAGGAGAGAGTGAGCTTCGGTGTCTCTTGCTGGTGATGTCCTCATTGGGTTCCTATTACCCATCTCTTACCTAGATTATTGCAGAGTATGGACAGGGAGCCCCTTTCTCTCGCTCTCTTCCTTCTCTGCACCTTGCCTAGCCTGCTGACACTGTTTCCTTCCTCAGAGAGACCTTGTGCCTCTGTTCCTTCTCATTTCCACCACCTGCCTTCACAATTCATCTCTCCTTACTGCCCAATCTCTCTCTTTAAAAAAATTATTTTTAATTAAATCACCATGAAATACATACAGTTTCAAAGCTGTTCCTGATTGGGTTCAGTCGTGCCATGTTCCAATGCCTGCCCCTTCACCAGTGCACATTGATTGTCCACCCCAGTGTTCCCAGTTTCCTTCCCACTCCCTCCCCACCTCTATGGAAAGCACTTCTCTCTCTCTCTCTCTCTCTCTCTCTCTCTCTCTCTCCCTCTCTCCTCCTCCTCTTCTCCATTGACTAGAGGACTGGTCAATGGTTGGAAGCTGCTATAAGAGTGTGCGGGAAGGGTTTGTGGAGGGCTATTAGGACAGAAAAAAGATTAGTATAACAATAATAGTCAGAAATGATCACTCTGAACAAGAACAAAGTGTTGAAAAGTAGGCATAGGGATAAACATGATAACCTCTCAGTAAGTGTGTTGCAAACCATAATACCCCAAACATCGTCTCTTATAAGTTTCCCTGAAGCCATCTTCCCACCCCACCATCACTGGCAGAGTCTTGAACATACACTCTGCATTTTCCAAGCCCAGCTTCTTGGATGCAGCGTTGCTGCCATACCACTATCTCCTCCTGGTGCTTCCTGGCTGAATGAGCCTGGGCAAGTTGCTTAACCTCTCTGTGCCTCAAAGCTGTACCAACCCATTAGGTTGATGGGCAATAAGTGAGGAAGGGCGTGCAAAGGCTGACAGAAATGACTGTCATGAGGAGATGACTTCATGATTATTAGTTCTTTTATTTAGTTGTTCATTTATAGTAATCAGTCAATGGAAAGTCCTTTCTCGTGCATCTGCCTGTTAAAGTCTCAAGGTCATTTAAGACTCATAAATTGAGAAGGGACCAACCACTATGACAATGAGCATTGGAAATGATCACTCTGGACAAGAATTGAGTGCTGAGAGTAGGTAAAGGGTAGACATGGTAACCTTTCAGTATCTATATTGTACACCTGCACCTCAAGGTGTTGCAGATGTGGCTGCAGTGCCCCGCTGAATCAGCAGGTGGCAGACAGGAGACAGGCTTATCTACACCCAGAACTCTGCCCTGTGGGCCCTAGTTGGTTGATGGTCTGACATAGAAAAAGACTGGGCCCCCTGGGATGAACCCAGAGCCTCAGCAGAGCCTGGCAAGCTACTCGTGGTGTATTCGATATGCCAAAACTAGTAACAATAATGGGCCTCATTCCCAACGAATGGAGACATTACTGGTGCCCGCTTGAGCAAATCTATGAACAATGGGAAGACAAGTGATACAAGTGATGCAAGTGATCTATATTGTAAACCATAATGATCAAAAGAGGAGAGAGAGGGGAGAGAGAGAGAAAGAGAGAGAGAGAGCATTTCCTCTATGATGGAAACTCATAGAGGAATACTGGAGGTATTTCCATCATAGAGGTATACTGGAGGTGGGGTGGCAGGAGGGAAACCGGGGACATCAGTGGTGGGAAGCGTGCACAGGTGAAGGAGGCGGGTGTTGGATTCAATGACTGAAACCAATCATGGACAACTTAGTAACTGTGTATCTCACAATGATTTAATTTTTTAAAAAATGTTTTAATTATTTTTTAAAAAGACTCATAAATTGTCCCCCGAAGCTCAGGATTGTTCTCAGAAAGACTTCTCTCTGGCGGCGCTTCTTCCAGCACCTTCCACCCATGGGCACGTAGCACAGTTATCCAGCAAAGCCAAGTTGTCTGGCTGCATGACTCACGCCCTGCACAATTTGTCCCAGAATTTGATCCATGGGTAAATGCTTTCAGGGGACAAGCAAGGATGCACGCCCCTTTCTGGGGTGTGTCAGACAAAACCAGAACATGAGCTCCTGGAGGGGCAGCCGGCGTCTGTGACCCTCTTTGCCTCTCCCCAGCTCCCAGCCCGGCGCAGGGAGCAGAACAGATGCTTGGTAAATGTTTGTTAAATTAAATCTCAGGCAATTTGCTTCGATTTACTTAGAACTCCCTGGGTAAGTAATCAGTTCCTATACCATTCAATGAGTTTTTAATAGCATTTACATTGGACTCTCCATATAGGTTAATCAGAACCAGCTCTGCTAACTCCCCGGCTTTTACTCGGGATTTCTGACAAACAGACCCAGGTCATCGCCTTTTGCCTACCTTCACCAGGGGTGAGATGGAGTGGAAGGAGCCCCGATTTGAGATGAATTTCCCTGCCAATTTCAAAAGACACACTGTGGAAAGAGACTCACTGACAGGCCCTGCAAGCTCAAGAATCGATTTCCGTGGGACTGTGTGTTTCTGGTGAATCAGCATTTGTCCAACTTTTAAAAGTGAATTGACTGCTTTGTAGAATGCCTCATAACTAGCATTTACATGGCAGCAACTTGGGATGCGTTGAAAAATTTCAAGAGCCTGAAATTCAGAGTGTGTGTGTGTGTGTATGTATGTGTATGTGTGTGCGTGTGTGCACGCCGCATGTATGTCTGTCTAGGGATTGTAGGGGGTAGGGACACCCCCCCTCCTTTTTGGTTTTGCTCTCACTTTTTTTGGTTTGTTTTGTCTTTGGGTAACATTTCAGGAGTCATTTCTGATTCTGCACTCAGGAATCACTCCTGGTGGTGTTCCCAGGGCCATGTGGGATGCTGGGAGTTGAACCCAGGATGGCCACATACAAGAACAACCTCCTTCTTTACTATCCCTAAACACTTTTAGTTACAGTTACAAATTATACCTGAGTTAGAACAAAATGACATTTACTTTTCATTGTTGGTCTTTTGTTATTTTTATGCCTACTCACTTTTTATTAAGCACCACTATAAAATATGGAAAAAGTATAAGCATTAGGAGATACAGGAAAACAGATGAAAACGTAAAGAACAACCAAACATAAAGAAAATATTTTATGAACCTCAACCCTCCCAGTGGAATCTGAAAAATCTTAAGAGGCATGAATTTTTCCCCAGTGACCTTATTTGAAAACGTATTTCTAAGCTTTCTTAATAGAGATTAATTTTTATTTGATTTGCTACAAGGTAGAAAGATGATTTAGAAACTGAAAATTATATCAACAAAATAAATCTTCTCTCCACCAGACACTTAGGAATTAAAGTTAATGTTGGAGAATGTAGTTGTGCTATTTCAATAATACCACTAAAAGCAAAGAACATTTTAGTTTGTATAATAGAATTTAAACAGTTTCTTTAATGAGTATAATTATTTTAAAAGACCTAAATGTAAAGACTTTTATATAGAATATAATCCATGAATTAAAATTACCCAAGTTTCATACAAAAATAAGATTTTTTTTGAGTTGGGTGAACAAGTGAAAGCAAATGAGTGATTTCAGTATTTCACAATCTTTGAAAAAGTGGTTAGAACACTTGGTATGTACAGCCTGAATTTCTCATCCTTTCATGTGCATGCCTTGATTAAAAAAATAAATAACTGAAAATAAAGCTAATGGAGATACACCTTCTGCTAGTTTCTTACTATTAGCCTACAGAAGTCTCACAATTGCTTCCAAAATTAGCAGGTTATGCAATTCACATTCAGATCATTAAATGTGTTGGCCATCTGTATAAGGATGTAAGCTACACATGGTCATCCTTGAAAATTACATACGATCAATTACATATGATCAATTACATGTAATCACTGAAATTTCCATTTTATATTTAAGAAAACTGAGGTTCAAAGAAAAGTAACTTATGCCTTGAGCCATTTTAAGGCATTTTTAGAACATCACTGATCCAAAGTCCAAATATGTTCCTATGTCTGTGTGTGTGTCTTTCTCCAAGTACTGTTCTGTTTCTTCATAGTAATGCATTCAAAAGATATTTATCAGGACTGTCTACATGGCAGGCATTATTTTAGCCTCTGAGAATACTGTGCAGATAAAGTCTCCCCATTCTGCAATGGTATTCTAGCAGGGAAAGCCAAAGAGTATATTTATGGTCAGAGGGCTGCAGTGGGGGTGCTCTTGTTGGGGAACAATCACACTGTCTTCCCGTTCATCATCGATTTGCTCGAGCGGGCCCCAGTAACATCTCCATATGACCTGTCTCATGCAAGTAGAGCCCAAGGGCACCTGCTTGCTCCAGGAACATAAAGAGCCTCAAACCATTCCATCAGGTCATGGGAATGAGGTCTATAATTGTTACTGGTATCTGGCATATCAAATACGACACGGGTAGCTTGCCAGGCTCTGCCGTGTGGGTAGCATACAATCACACATTGTTCCCTAAATTTAAATTTCCTACATGAGCTTGCCTCCCAAGTGCATCCCTGGTGCGGGTCCTTGCCACCTCCTCCTTGCTTAAATACCTGCAATGGACCCGCTACTTCAAAATGGATCCAGGGTCTACGTGTTGGGGAAAGACGAACAAAGCGCAAGAGCCATGTCCTGAGCAACCAACCGTGCAGTCAGGGTTCAGCAGACAGCCAGTGTCACACACTTAGGGTACAAGTCAGAGAAGCAGCAGAGACAGCCCCATCTCACTTCTACGCCATTGAGCGTCAGTCTGGGAGCTGGTCAGTGCAGGGTCAGCATCAACCCAACCTGGACAGGGGGCCATCAGACTGGTTTCCACTCAGTCTCGCTTTTCTTATGCCCCATGGGTGTCTGCTCTTAACCTCCGAGCAAATCCGCTCTTGTCCAATGAGAAGGCGCCAACGGGATGGAGCACAGTTGCCTCCTTCCCATCCGGGAGTGCGGTTTTTTGGTCTCCATCATGCCCTCTGCTAACAACGTTCCCCCTCGGCCCACAGAGCTTTCAGAACTCGGGCATTTGTTAGTGGGTGAAATCACTCATCTGTGGTATCTAGAGAAGCAAACCAAGGGTCTGCGACCTATCATTGGATAAAAAATCCTGGGAAATGGAGTGCAGGCTCAAGAATCCCAACGCTGGTGGAGGGAGTGGTGGAGAGCTATGAGGGGGACCGAAGTCGCACAAGGACATAGGTGGAAGAGGTCTTAGGTCCGTGGATGGTAATAAAAAGAGGTAACTGTGTGCACCAAAATCATAACCTCATCAAGAAATAATTGTATGGGGGAGAGGTTGTGGAAGTGAAGATTAAACCAGAGGTGTTATAGGGACAATGGTGGAAGGTCATGCGCATTTTGATGATGACAGAATCCAGTAAGTTTCACTTCACTTGTATCACTTGTCTTCCTGTTGTTCATCGATTTGCTCTTCCGCCTCCATCGGGCGCTAGCAATATCTCCATTAGTCCCTGTTTGCGTGCAAGTGTAGCTCAAGGGCATCTGCTCACCCAGGAACATGAAGAGCCGCAAATCATTCATTCAGGTCATGGGAATAAAGTCTATAATTGTTACTGTTTTGGTATATTAAATATGACACAGGTAGCTTCCCAGGCTCTGCTGTGCAGGTGGGATACTCTCAGTAGTAGGTAGACTCTCAGTTCTTGCATTTATAGGGTGGGGCTCTGATGAGCTGGGTTTGAGATTGGTTTTTCCCTTGGGTAGAATTCTGACTAGCTGTGGAATCCGGCATTGAAAATGGCTGCCATCATGGTGCAGGGGTTTCTCTGGCTTCTTCCGAGGCTCTATTGGGGTGGCAGGCCAGGGCCAGAACCCACTCTCCCCTCCTGGACACCTCATGATCAGCCAAGCACAGGGAGAGCCCGTAGCAGCTCTGCCCCTGTTATCTGTTCTCTGGTTCACAGCAGACAGCCCAGGAGCAATTGGGGATTGGGTCCACAGGGCCTCACAGACGGGACAGAGGTGGAGGAAAGGGGAGCCCAGTTCCATCTCCACAGAATCCTGGTGACTTTAGCCCAGTAAGTTTATACATCAATAAACACTACTGAAAGCATATTGCCTATGGTTACAATAACTATCACTTGTCTTCCCATTGTTCATTGATTTGCTCGAGCAGGCACCAGTAACGTCTCCATTCATTGGGAATGAGGCCCATTATCAGTACTGTTGCCCCTCGAGGTGTTGCAGGTGTGGCTGCGGTGCCTGGCTGCATTGGCAGGTGGCAGACAGGAGTCAGGCTTGCTATACCCAGGGCTCTGCCCCATAGGCCCTGGATGGTGGATGGTTGGTGGTCTGACCCAGAGCCACGGCAGAGCCTGGCAAGCTACCCGTGGTGTACTTGATATGCCAAAAATAGCAACAATAACTGTATAACTATAATAAAAATAGATGAATAAAATTTTGCTTTGTTTCTAAGGAAGAATCTAGGAGGCAAAAAATATGCTAAAAGCACTAGTTGGCACCAGCCATAATCATCTAATAACAATAGATAATGCTTGAGTCAAGGTGGAATGAATATTTTAATTCATTTCCTCTGCGATGTTTGCATTCCACCATGCAAAGTAACGGATGCTCATAATTTCCCCACGATGACGAGATTACCATTATTAATGTCCTAGGATTCATGTATTTATTTTTCTGTTATTAATGCTAATGGTGATGAATATGAGCGTGGATACGAGGGAAAAAAGGCGGTTGGTGCTGATCACGCCACTTGGCTCTCTGGAATTCAACAGTCCACATTGATTAATAATTTATCTGCGGCTGTAGCCGATTTCGCTTGTATCCTGGTCGCATGGCTATGTATATATTTATGTCTGATAAATTATTTTTAAGAGCCCTAAAAATAATTGGCCTATTATCTCACACAGATAACTTTGATTGAGATGGATAGAATTTTAGAAACCATAAATGGCAGAGTATTTATTTTCAGGCATTTCTTTCTTCCCTGGAGAATGTGACTTTTGAAGTGCAGGGGTATTGGTAAACCTTCCCAGTACTATATGAGAGGAAGGTGATCTGCTGAGGGAATCTTTCTGATGACTCTAGATTCCAAAAATTCTAAGTTTTGAAGTGTGACTAGTCTGAACAGAACTGTCCCATCACTGTAAAATACTCTTATGTTTTGAAAGCTTAGTTTTATATATATTATAAATATATATTTATAAATATATAAAATATTGATATAAATTTATAAATTTTATTTATAAATAAATATGTGTTTATTTATAAGTAAATAAATATATTTTATTAATAAGGTCTTAGTATTGAGTCCATGTGACTGGAACTCAATCCAAATTATTTCAACCTTCTTTTCCTTTCCAACACAAGAAAATTACCTTTGGGAGCCCCATAGTATTTTCACAGAGAACCTCAGGTTTAGTCATTTTCTAACCTGTTGGTCACCAACCCATTTTACAGGGGGAAACATCGCGTTTACAGGGATCAGGATTGCACCCTAGAACCCTATTCCCGTACAAACTGGCTTATGGGGCGGGGGCCAGAGCAACAGCAGAGCGGTCTTGCACACAGCCCCCGCCCCCATGTTGTTCCCCCAGCATCCCGTCTTGTCCCGGTCCCGAGTGCAGAGCCAGGAGTGGCCCCTGAGCATCACTGAGTGTGACCCACCAACACCAAAAGAAACAAACACACTGACTTCTGAATTCCAGGCTGCTTCCACAAGTTGCTCCAGGGAAACCCTGAGCCAAAGAGATGATGGGCAAAGCCCGGAACCCTGCAGGCTCCAAAACCTACAACAACAACAACAAGCCTTAAAAGACTGGGCATCCTTGATCTCCATCCCAGGGACATATTCCCAGCCACAATGTGGCATTGTCCCCTGAGAAGCATCTCCTGAGTGCGCCCAGCGCCTTCTGCGGCGGTGGCAGGGCCCGGCTTTGACTGGCACTCTATTAGGATTGGTATCAGAGGGGTGGGGTCCGGGCTCCCCGGATTTGGGCCTTTCACGCCATCTGATTGAAAGCTCCTGCTTGTAAAAGCGGTCACCCGCACAGCTGCGCGCTGCTCCTGTCCGCCTCTGCGCCGCAGCTGATGCCATTCTGGCTCCCATTCGTCGGCTCCTGAATAGCGACACCCTCCAGTTGGAGGAAACCCCCGCCAGCCGCGCGGGGGGTCCCCACATTGCCATGCAATCCCCGTCCTGCTCAGCGCTTGCGGGGCGGTGTCGGCCAGGCTGACAGGCGTTCTGTGGATCCCAGGCCTGATAAGTTCTTGGAGTCTCAAATTATCCGTGTTTTACCTCCCCTCTCAGGCTCAAAGCATAACAAATGCCTTTGATACGTTTCTGGTGCTGCGGGATGCCAATTGAACTGTGTTATTTCATGGCAAAAAAAAAAAAAAAAAAAAAAAGCAGCCGCCATTGGCCATCAGCTCTAAATATCTGCTGTTTTAGGGTCTCTTTGATGACAGCATAAACTCTGATCATTAAACTCTGATCAAAGGTGGCATGGATCAAACGGTGTTATGCTGGGAGGGTGCAGAGGCTGCAAGCAAAGGTCAGGATTAGGGGTTCTGGGGGTACTTAGACCCTCATTATGAAAAAGCGACTCATATCTCAGGGGGGTTTTTGTCCTTGTGACCGATTTTCGTGAAATGTGGGGTGTTAAAGTTTACATGTAGGATCATAGATCGATCTCCTTGGAGAGTAAAATTAGTTGATGACTCCTGACTTTTAGAAATACTGTAAATAGAAAAAGAAGAAAGCTAAACAGTGCTCAAGCAAAACAGACAATAAGGGGATGGATACTTGGATACATAGAAAGATGCTCTTCTGTAATTTTAAATAATTTTATTTTTATACTGATCAAAAATGTAATATTTTTTGATTGTAGGAAATTTTTTAAATAGCACAGAAAATTATTCCAGGACTGAGAAATGGTCTACTCACATTTTTTTTTTTTTGCTGGGTCGGGAAACACCCAGCGATACTCAGTGGTTACTCCTGGCTCTGCACTCAGGAATTACTCCTGGTGGTGCTCGAGGGACCATATGGGATGCCGGGAAACCAACCCGGGTTGGCTGCATGCAAGGCAAATGCCCTACCCACTGTACTATCGCTCCAGCCCCACATTTTCTAATATTTTAACACAGCAATGTTGTTTTATAAAAATTTAGGTCATAGCATGCATTTTTCATGCCTTAATGTCTTTTGTACTACTTTATTTGAAGTTATATGCTTATCTATTTCTCTCTGTATTAAATGTATTAATGTATTTTCATACTTATTACTTATATAATATTGATGCTTTCACAGGTATATATATATTCCTGACTCATTAAATTGTACATATTTGATATGCACAATTTTCCACATCATGTATGCTACCATAATTCCCTCAAAAACATCATAGTTTCTGGTGTGATGGCTGTATGGTAAGTCCTGCAGAGAAATTACCACTACATGACCAACTCTTGTTGCTGGACGTAAACTCCCCAAGGAGAAAAACTAGTTTTCCTCATATATATATCACCGAGTACCTTGGGAATTGGTGTACTGAAACCAGGGGCAGATAACAAACCTAATGTGTAATGTGTATTATAAATAAGTAGTTTAAAGATCACTGACAGACATAATCATTTTTCACACCCAACATTTTATATGGAAACAAAACTTCTAAAGAAATCAAGGATTACTGGGATTTAAAAATTTCTCGCTTTTAAGAAATTATAATAGATAAGTAAGAGGGAGATGGACAGAGAGAAGGAACAAGAGGGAAAAAAGAGACAGAGAGAGAAAAGAGAATCTTCCTTCTTTTTTTTTTTTTTTTTTTTGGTTTTTGGGTCACACCCAGCAATGCTCAGGGGTTTCTCCTGGCTCTGCACTCAGGAATCACTCCTGGCGGTGCTCGGGGGCCATATGGGATGCCGAGGATCGAACCCAGGCCGGCATGGGCCGGCTGGCGTGCAAGGCAAACGCCCTACCCACTGGGCTATCGCTCCAGCCCCCTGAGAATCTTCCTTCTTAAGCAAAGTCACACTTCCAGGAAGAAAGCACTCCTTATTAGTGCTGAAGTTTCTTTTAATGTAGACAACTTTCTGTTCTCCCAGGAAGCTGCCTCAGAGATCAAGTTGATCCCGGTTACTTGCCTCCAGGATCAGAGATTTCATTCATTTTCTCTCCAATGCTACTTTCATTCAATGAATGTTTTCATTCATTCTCTCTCCAATGCTCTTCTCCAATGCAGAACTCCAGAGACCTTTTTCCAAAAGTACCACTGTCTGTAACTTCCTGCTCTTTCCACCACTGAGTCAGTAGCAAATGGAGGCTTCACTGAGTTGCGGAAATGGGGAAGCAACATTCAGATTGAGAGAGATGGTGCGGAAAGGTGAGTTCTCTCACCTGAAAAGGGCATTTAGATGAATTTCCAAGTTTATTTTTTTATTTCTAAAATGCTACCATCAGTCATTACTTCCACCCTCCTCTGGGGCTGGAGCAATAGTTCATTGGGGAGGGTATTTGCCTTACAAGCCACCAACCCAGGTTTGATCCCCAGCACCCATAGAATCCCTTGAGCACTGACAGGAATGATTCCTGAGTGCAGATCCAGGAGTAATCCCTGAGCATCACAGGGTGGGACCCAAAACAAAAAAAAATGACAAAATAATACTTTCACCCTCCTGGATCAGAGCAATAGTACAGTGATAGGGCTTTTACTTTTGCACAAAACCAGCCCAGGGTTTGATCCTGGCATCCCTTTGGGTACCGCTGAGCACCAGCAGGAGTAATTCCTGAGGGCAGAGTCAGGAGTAACCCCTGAGCATCACTGGGTGGGACCTCACCCCCACCAAAAAAAAAAAAAAAAACAAACATCTTCCATCCTTTATTCTCACATGTGCTCCTATGTTGCAAGATGAACACATGTACATTCTGTTATACATAAGAGGACCACAGGGAATCGAGTGAGACAGCTCAAGACGATAAGTGATGGGTGGTGGGTAATACATACAGAGGACAGACACTGAGCTGGCACCTGTCTCTGTTTGTTTGGGCACCCCTGAGGACTCTCTCTCCCACACCCCAAGCCTCAAGCTTTCCTTTACCACTGAACTGATCCTAGGATCAGCTTCAACCACAGAAACATGGCAGAACGGATGCTGTGGACGTGGTCTGGCATGTTCTCCTTTCTGCTTTTATGCTCTGAGCAGCTGGTTGCTGAGGTAGGACTCCGGCTGCCTTAGACAGCCATGCTGAGAGAAAGCCCAAGTGGTCAAACTCATTTGGAAAAAATTGAGCCAAGTCAACAGCCTTCCGTCCAGCACCTGCCTCCCCATGGTAGAACCCTTCTGAGCACCTAAACCCTCGCCCCTCTGTAACACCTTGCACAAAGGAAGAAATGCTTGACTGACCCATAAAACCAAGAGAAACTATTGAGTTGGGCTGCCATGAGTCTAGATACTTGGGTTGGCAGTCAGAGAAAAGGCTCTCCGCTAGCTGCTGTGGGACTGTGGGAAGGATGAGCTGGGAGAATCTTGTCTCTCTCCGTGTCTGTGCACATAAAGGCTAAAATATGTGCATGCGTGCGCAGAGAGAAAGCAGCACATTCACCGTGATAATCATCAACATCCCAGGTTTCGGCTCGAAAACAAAATCACATCCGCTGACTTAAAACAAATTTCACTCTTCGCCACGGAGGTGGTTATGCGAGTCATTAAATCCTTGAATTGATGCGAGAAAGAGTTGGTTGATGTGTGGTTCCGGTGATGGATTCAAAT